>CM069867.1:35204002-35264002 GCA_036172795.1 Pelodytes ibericus
GATAATGATGATATCATGATGAGATGATGATGATGATGATATCATTATGAGATGATGATGATGATATAAAGATGATAATATCATGATGAGATGATGATGATGATGATGATATCATGATGATGATATCATGATGATAATATCATGATGAGATAATGATGATGATATCATGATGATGATATCATGATGAGATGATGATGATATCATGATGATGATATTATGATGAGATGATAATGATCATATCATGATGAGATGATGATATCATGATGAGATGATGATGATGATGATGATGATGATATCATGATGATGATATCATGATGAGATGATGATGATGATGATGATGATGATGATGATGATATCATGATGATGATATCATGATGAGATGATGTTGATGATGATGATGATGATGATGATGATATCATGATGATGAGATGATGATGATGAGATGATGATGATGATGATGATGATGATGATGATGATATCATGATGATGAGATGATGATGATGATGATGATATAATGATGTTAATATGATGATGATATGATGATAATGATAGCATGATGGGATGATGATATCATGATGATGATATCATGATGAGATGATGATGATCTCATGATTATGATATCATGATGATCTCATGATTATGATATCATGATGAGATGATGATGATATCATGATGGGATGATGATATCATGATGATGATATCATGATGAGATGATGATGATATCATGATGGGATGATGATATCATGATGATGATATCATGATGAGATGATGATGATATCATGATGATGATATCATGATGAGATGATGATGATATCATGATGAGATGATGATGATGATATCATGATGAGATGATGATGATATCATGATGAGATGATGATGATGATATCATGATGAGATGATGATGATATCATGATGAGATGATGATAATGATATCATGATGAGATGATGATGATGATATCATGATGGGATGATGATGATGATGATGAGATGATGATGATGATGATGATGATGATGATGATATCATGATGAGATGATGATGATGATATCATGATGAGATGATGATGATGATGATGATGATGATGATGAGATGATGATGATGATGATGATGATGATGATGATGATGATGATGATGATGATGATATCATGATGAGATGATGATGGTGATATGATGATATGATGATATGATGATGATGATATGATGATGATGATGATGATGATGATGATGATGATATGATGATATGATGATATCATGATGAGATGATGATGATGATGATATCATGATGAGATGATGATGATGATGATATCATGATGAGATGATGATGATGATATCATGATGAGATGATGATGATGATGATATCATGATGAGATGATGATGATGAGCATATCATGATGAAAAGACGATGATGATGATATCATGATGATGATATCATGATGAGATGATGATATCATTATGATAATATCATGATGAGATGATGATGATAATGATGATGATGATGATATCATGATGATGATATCATGGTGAGATGATGATATCATGATGAGATGATGATATCATGATGAGATGATGATGATGATGATGATGATATCATGATGATGATGATGATGATGATGATAATGATGATATCATGATGATGATATCATGATGAGATGATGATGACGATGATGATGATGATATCATGATGAGATGATGATGATGATGATGAGATGATGATGATGATGATGATGATATCATGATGAGATGATGATGATGATATCATGATGAGATGATGATGATGATGATGATGATGATGAGATGATGATGATGATGATGATGATGATATCATGATGAGATGATGATGATGATGATGATGATGATGATGATGATGATGATGATGATATGATGATATGATGATATCATGATGAGATGATGATGATGATGATATCATGATGAGATGATGATGATGATGATATCATGATGAGATGATGATGATGAGATGATGATATCATGATGAGATGATGATATCATGATGAGATGATGATGATGAGGATATCATGATGAGAAGACGATGATGATGATATCATGATGATGATATCATGATGAGATGATGATGATGATATCATTATGATAATATCATGATGAGATGATGATGATAATGATGATGATGATGATATCATGATGATTATATCATGGTGAGATGATGATATCATGATGAGATGATGATATCATGATGAGATGATGATATCATGATGAGATGATGATGATGATGATGATATCATGATGATGATGATGATGATGATGATGATAATGATGATATCATGATGATGATATCATGATGAGATGATGATATCATGATGAGATGATGATGATGATGATGATATCATGATGATGATGATGATGATGATGATGATAATGATGATATCATGATGATGATATCATGATGAGATGATGATGATGATATCATGATGATGATATCATGATGAGATGATGATGACGATGATGATGATGATATCATGATGAGATGATGATGATGATGATGATGAGATGATGATGATGATGATGATGATGATGATATCATGATGAGATGATGATGATGATATCATGATGAGATGATGATGATATCATGATGAGATGATAATGATGATATCATGATGAGATGATGATGATATCATGATGAGATGATAATGATGATATCATGATGAGATGATGATGATGATGATATCATTATGAGATGATGATGATGATATAAAGATGATAATATCATGATGAGATGATGATGATGATGATATCATGATGATGATATCATGATGATAATATCATGATGAGATAATGATGATGATATCATGATGATGATATCATGATGAGATGATGATGATATCATGATGATGATATCATGATGAGATGATAATGATCATATCATGATGAGATGATGATATCATGATGAGATGATGATGATGATGATGATGATGATGATATCATGATGATGATATCATGATGAGATGATGATGATGATGATGATGATGATGATGATATCATGATGATGATATCATGATGAGATGATGTTGATGATGATGATGATGATGATGATATCATGATGATGAGATGATGATGATGAGATGATGATGATGATGATGATGATGATGATGATGATGATATCATGATGATGAGATGATGATGATGATGATGATATAATGATGTTAATATGATGATGATATGATGATAATGATAGCATGATGGGATGATGATATCATAATGATGATATCATGATGAGATGATGATGATCTCATGATTATGATATCATGATGATCTCATGATTATGATATCATGATGAGATGATGATGATATCATGATGGGATGATGATATCATGATGATGATATCATGATGAGATGATGATGATATCATGATGGGATGATGATATCATGATGATGATATCATGATGAGATGATGATGATATCATGATGATGATATCATGATGAGATGATGATGATATCATGATGAGATGATGATGATGATGATGATATCATGATGAGATGATGATGATATCATGATGAGATGATGATGATGATATCATGATGAGATGATGATGATATCATGATGAGATGATGATAATGATATCATGATGAGATGATGATGATATCATGATGGGATGATGATGATGATGATGATGATGAGATGATGATGATGATGATGATATCATGATGAGATGATGATGATGATATCATGATGAGATGATGATGATGATGATGATGATGATGAGATGATGATGATGATGATGATGATGATGATGA
Source organism: Pelodytes ibericus (assembly GCA_036172795.1). Lineage (NCBI taxonomy): Eukaryota > Metazoa > Chordata > Amphibia > Anura > Pelodytidae > Pelodytes > Pelodytes ibericus. The sequence goes on from CM069867.1 coordinate 35,207,769, forward strand.
TGATGATGATATCATGATGAGATGATGATGATGATATGATGATATGATGATATGATGATGATGATATGATGATGATGATGATGATGATGATGATGATGATGATGATGATGATGATGATATGATGATATGATGATATCATGATGAGATGATGATGATGATGATATCATGATGAGATGATGATGATGATGATATCATGATGAGATGATGATGATGATATCATGATGAGATGATGATGATGATGATATCATGATGAGATGATGATGATGAGGATATCATGATGAAAAGACGATGATGATGATATCATGATGATGATATCATGATGAGATGATGATATCATTATGATAATATCATGATGAGATGATGATGATAATGATGATGATGATGATATCATGATGATGATATCATGGTGAGATGATGATGATATCATGATGATGATATCATGATGAGATGATGATGATATCATGATGAGATGATGATGATGATGATGATATCATGATGAGATGATGATGATATCATGATGAGATGATGATGATGATATCATGATGAGATGATGATGATATCATGATGAGATGATGATAATGATATCATGATGAGATGATGATGATATCATGATGGGATGATGATGATGATGATGATGATGAGATGATGATGATGATGATGATATCATGATGAGATGATGATGATGATATCATGATGAGATGATGATGATGATGATGATGATGATGAGATGATGATGATGATGATGATGATGATGATGATGATGATGATGATGATGATGATGATATCATGATGAGATGATGATGATAATATGATGATATGATGATATGATGATGATGATATGATGATGATGATGATGATGATGATGATGATGATGATGATGATGATATGATGATATGATGATATGATGATATCATGATGAGATGATGATGATGATGATATCATGATGAGATGATGATGATGATGATATCATGATGAGATGATGATGATGATATCATGATGAGATGATGATGATGATGATATCATGATGAGATGATGATGATGAGGATATCATGATGAAAAGACGATGATGATGATATCATGATGATGATATCATGATGAGATGATGATATCATTATGATAATATCATGATGAGATGATGATGATAATGATGATGATGATGATATCATGATGATGATATCATGGTGAGATGATGATATCATGATGAGATGATGATATCATGATGAGATGATGATGATGATGATGATATCATGATGATGATGATGATGATGATGATAATGATGATATCATGATGATGATATCATGATGAGATGATGATGATGATATCATGATGATGATATCATGATGAGATGATGATGACGATGATGATGATGATATCATGATGAGATGATGATGATGATGATGATGAGATGATGATGATGATGATGATGATGATATCATGATGAGATGATGATGATGATATCATGATGAGATGATGATGATGATGATGATGATGAGATGATGATGATGATGATGATGATGATATCATGATGAGATGATGATGATGATATCATGATGAGATGATGATGATGATGATGATGATGAGATGATGATGATGATGATGATGATGATGATGATGATATCATGATGAGATGATGATGATGATATGATGATATGATGATATGATGATGATGATATGATGATGATGATGATGATGATGATGATGATGATGATGATGATGATATGATGATATGATGATATCATGATGAGATGATGATGATGATGATATCATGATGAGATGATGATGATGATGATGATATCATGATGAGATGATGATGATGATATCATGATGAGATGATGATGATGATGATATCATGATGAGATGATGATGATGAGGATATCATGATGAGAAGACGATGATGATGATATCATGATGATGATATCATGATGAGATGATGATGATGATATCATTATGATAATATCATGATGAGATGATGATGATAATGATGATGATGATGATATCATGATGATTATATCATGGTGAGATGATGATATCATGATGAGATGATGATATCATGATGAGATGATGATGATGATGATGATATCATGATGATGATGATGATGATGATGATGATAATGATGATATCATGATGATGATATCATGATGAGATGATGATGATGATGATATCATGATGAGATGATGATGATGATATCATGATGAGATGATGATGATGATGATGATGATATCATGATGAGATGATGATGATGATATCATGATGAGATGATGATGATGATGATGATATCATGATGATGATATCATGATGATGATATCATGATGATGATATCATGATGAGATGATGATGATGATGATATCATGATGATGATATCATGATGAGATAATGATGATGATGATATCATGATGATGATATCATGATGATGATGATGATATCATGATGAGATGATGATGATATCATGATGAGATGATGATGATATCATGATGAGATGATGATGATGATGATATCGAGATGATGATGATGATGATATCATGATGAGATGATGATGATGATGATGATGATGATGATGATGATATCATGATGAGATGATGATGATGATATGATGATATGATGATATGATGATGATGATATGATGATGATGATGATGATGATGATGATGATGATGATATGATGATATGATGATATCATGATGAGATGATGATGATGATGATATCATGATGAGATGATGATGATGATGATATCATGATGAGATGATGATGATGATATCATGATGAGATGATGATGATGATGATATCATGATGAGATGATGATGATGAGGATATCATGATGAGAAGACGATGATGATGATATCATGATGATGATATCATGGTGAGATGATGATGATGATATCATTATGATAATATCATGATGAGATGATGATGATAATGATGATGATGATGATATCATGATGATTATATCATGGTGAGATGATGATATCATGATGAGATGATGATATCATGATGAGATGATGATGATGATGATGATATCATTGTAAGAAATTATCACACCCTCCTACAGGGGTTATTCTTTTAGGGAATGTGTCACGAATGAAGCACAGAGACAAGTGTATATAAAAAGGTATATCGTTATTAATCTGAGATACTGTTACAGGTTATACAGGAAATACACAGTGTACACATTACACATAACTGGTTCATAATCAACAAGTAACAGACAATGGTATACTTATACATTCATATCTTCTATTTGTTCCTTCATCTTGGGTCTTCTGCTGGCTGTCCCCTCCTCACACAGGAACAGACAAGACTAGCACTCTCCCTCCTTCCACAGGAACAGCAAGACTAACTAGCCAAAGTGGTTCACTCAACTCAGTATCCCAAAATCCCTTAGTTACCTCCCAGAGAGTTAAAGAACCAGTTCAACCTAGTTTGGAGATATATGGTCTCTGTAATAAATGCAACCCCCTTTGTCACACCTATCTGTTAGTAAGTAGAACTGGGAAGAACTGAAAAGGCTTGTTTTTACAATCTAAAGAAGTCATCTCTGTAGCTTTGTTTACAACCTTTTCTGATGTTCAAATGACCTTCCATTGTGAAACCAGATTACACGCCCACCCCACCAAAAGCATATATCTATGTATTAAATATAAAACAACATTGTTTATAAAGGCACCCTATATTTCTTACAGTCCCCACCTAGAGGGCGAATGACTCCAATAGAAAATGAGCCCTCTTAAATAAATATAGTACCTTTATTATGTGAGCTCTGAAATAGTATGTGTATTACTGAGACACAAGTGATATGACAACCACAAATATTTAAAATTTAGGGTACTGTGAGGCGTAATTTAGCCGAATCATGGAGGCACTCACAGTTATCATATTTCATCAATAATTTGAACTCCTTCAGCCATATTCTCAACCTTCTGTTACCCTCATAGGCTCGGCATCACCTCAACCATTCGACTCCACTCCCATCACCCTCAGTTACCTGTGCCACCAACACTGCTCACTGCTTCCACCACAGGGTTCCATTAAACCTGACCTCGCATAATTCGAGGTATTAGGGTCCTGATCCTTGCCCACCATGTCATCTGGTGTATTCTCACACCAACAGCAGTTCATTTGCTGTTCTTACATAGTGTATTGAAGAGACCACACAACAGAGAAACACAGTTTATTGATTGTTTGTAGTGGGGATCTGAGTGAAGGTGTCTGTGCACGTTTATTGAAAGCTGGATAGCTGGAGTGGGTTAGTGTTTGAGCCCTTTGAAGGTGTTTGATAATTTGTCAATAGGCCCCTGGCTTCTGGAAATTAAAATATATTCAGCACAGAAAGGGTGCATTGGCCAAATCACTAGTGGTCTGATTATCATTCTTGTCTCAGCATTACCATCTGGCTTCACAAGTGGTCATCTATTACAATGTAAGTAAAATACAACCCTTCACCTTAATGTCTATTAAACAATACATCCCAATACCAGTATAAACTCATCTAACACAACCATCTCATACTCTCGTAACCATTTACCCCCCCTGCGGATAGTTAAATAAAATAAATAGAAAATGGCAAATTATGCATTGACACTCTATAATTCACCCCACCTTGAGAGTATTAATTACAAAAGAACAGACAACTCATAATAAAATGAAGATGGAGAGAGAAAAGAAAAAAGTAAATTGAATGCTACCATTACATTCAGACTTTGCAATGTATGCAATGTATACAGTTTGGCAGCATGCAATCTATAAAAAAAAACTGACAATTGTCTGTTGCCATTCAAAGATAACAATTTTAAAAAAAATCAACTTGAGGCTATTTTTTGTGGTAACCAAAATAATTAAACAAAAATATTTAGTGTTGTAAACCAGCAGGTTACACTCACATCTCTCCAGTGTGACAAAAATATAAGCCTCACATTGGCAACAAATCACCTAATCTATTAGTTTATAATGATTAATCCAGCATCAAAAATAAAAAGCATAGCTGGCAGTGCAGGCGTGCTAATCTAATAAAACAAAAATAATTTGGAATTTTGCACCTGACTGTGTGTAATGAATTTAGAGGCTTTTCCATAATATGAAAAATAAAAATACATATTACGGTCCTCTATGAACTGGAATTTAACTTTTCCTGAAAGAGAATAACTATTAAATGGCAGGTCTTCTCACAGGTCTATTTTCTCTTCCTCATCAGTTGGTATCATCTTCACATATTTCTGAAAAGCAAACTTGAAGAGTAGAAGTTAGTATCATACAAAACAGTTTAATCAAAGGTATCTGTGTCTCTAACAGTTCCTTTGTAAATCACCTCCTGTAATTTGCTAACTTGTGTCTTGAGAAATTCCAGTTTTTCAAGGAACTGACTTCGCTCACATTTTAGGGAATGATTTTCTGCCTCTAGCTGTTTATTCTGGGCCTTGAGCATATGGTATGGAATCCATTGTTCTGTGGGGGGTTTATAGTTGATATTATCTCTTCTCTGAGATCCCCACCTAGTATTAATTGGTCTCTTTTCATTTCCCAGTGTCCAACTATTCCTACTCCTAGTCTGAGATTGATGCATTTTCCAAGAATTACAATTTCTTGCCATGTGCCCAACCTTACCACATGCAAAACACTTAATGCCTTCTGTTTGCTGGTTAAATGCTTTGTTTTTCTGGTGACTGTTTATTGCAGACACTTTCTCTGTATTCATTTTGTTCTGATTTTTTATAATTGCCTCTGCTTTCTTTAACATATTTAAAATGTTTGGAAATGAATTCTGTGGAGACACAGCTAATCCAACAAGTTCCTGAATAGAAGGCAGTGCTTTGCTCAGTAGGGCCCTTTTATATGCAGAATCATCCTGACTTGTTTGTTGTTCAGCTGGGAGTGTTAACTTGTAAAGCATGAACAACCTATCACTGAATTCCTGGATGGACTGTCCATTTCTTTGAAAACAGTTTGAAAATGAAGCATGAAGGTTTGTCTCCTCCATGCCTAGGGCTTTTAATAGTTCATTTACCAGCAGATCTTTATCTCTGGGCTCTGCAAACACTTCAGGGGGTAAACTTCCTTTTAAAGTGTGGTCAAGACTACTCAAAAGTACTTCAAATTTGTCTGCATCTAATAAATTTGATTTTATTTTATTAAACTGCTGGATCTTTATCAGCACCTCCACTGGGTCATCAATAAAACTTATTTTTCCAAACTCTTTGGAAACTGAATCAATCTCAGCTATAGACAGGGGTCTGGACACACATGTTTGAGAAATGATAAGTCCCTGAGAATCCATCTTAGTTTTAACAGAAATTGGTGCAATTTTTCCATGAACATTATTCTCACAATTACCATGGCCATCTGCAGAAACATGCCCACATTTCAATGCATTCATTTGAGACAGGCAGTCTGAATGATCAGCTTGCTTCTGGCTGCTGGAAGCAAGGGTCCTAATCGCTCCCTCTGCATCCTTCAGCCTTTCTACAAGCTGCTCATTACAACTGTGCAATTCCACATTTTGCTGATGCATTTGCTGACTACCTACACACAAAGCAGCAGCATTTTGCGCAGACAGTTTGAACGATTCCACATCATTCTTTAAATGCAAAACTTCTGCCTCTAAATTCTCTTTTTGCTTATTTAAAGATGTGTACCTCTCAGCAATCCAGCGGGCAGCAAAAATCAAAACAGTTTTACCATTAGATTTGGACAATTTATTTTCAATAATTGCCCTGGCCACATAATCCTGAGCATCAAGCCACGGATCTAATGCTCCTTCCATACATTTAATTATTGCTTCAGGATTAGAGACCGTAGCAATCTTTTTCAACAAACCTTCCATTATTATCAAAGCAGAATTCACTGAAATTCCTATACACACACAATACCTGAACAGTATCCCAGATCAATACAAAAATGATACACTAAAAATGTACTCACTCGTCACACTAAATCCCTCCTGGCTGGCTCGCCACTTGTAAGAAATTATCACACCCTCCTACAGGGGTTATTCTTTTAGGGAATGTGTCACGAATGAAGCACAGAGACAAGTGTATATAAAAAGGTATATCGTTATTAATCTGAGATACTGTTACAGGTTATACAGGAAATACACAGTGTACACATTACACATAACTGGTTCATAATCAACAAGTAACAGACAATGGTATACTTATACATTCATATCTTCTATTTGTTCCTTCATCTTGGGTCTTCTGCTGGCTGTCCCCTCCTCACACAGGAACAGACAAGACTAGCACTCTCCCTCCTTCCACAGGAACAGCAAGACTAACTAGCCAAAGTGGTTCACTCAACTCAGTATCCCAAAATCCCTTAGTTACCTCCCAGAGAGTTAAAGAACCAGTTCAACCTAGTTTGGAGATATATGGTCTCTGTAATAAATGCAACCCCCTTTGTCACACCTATCTGTTAGTAAGTAGAACTGGGAAGAACTGAAAAGGCTTGTTTTTACAATCTAAAGAAGTCATCTCTGTAGCTTTGTTTACAACCTTTTCTGATGTTCAAATGACCTTCCATTGTGAAACCAGATTACACGCCCACCCCACCAAAAGCATATATCTATGTATTAAATATAAAACAACATTGTTTATAAAGGCACCCTATATTTCTTACATCATGATGATGATGATGATGATGATAATGATGATATCATGATGATGATATCTTGATGAGATGATGATGATGATATCATGATGATGATATCATGATGAGATGATGATGACGATGATGATGATGATATCATGATGAGATGATGATGATGATGATGATGAGATGATGATGATGATGATGATGATGATGATATCATGATGAGATGATGATGATGATATCATGATGAGAATATGATGATGATGATGATGATGAGATGATGATGATGATGATGATGATGATATCATGATGAGATGATGATGATGATATGATGATATGATGATATGATGATGATGATATGATGATGATGATGATGATATGATGATGATGATATGATGATGATGATGATGATGATGATGATGATGATGATGATGATGATGATGATGATGATATGATGATATCATGATATCATGATGAGATGATGATGATGATGATATCATGATGAGATGATGATGATGATGATATCATGATGAGATGATGATGATGATGATGATATCATGATGAGATGATGATGATATCATGATGAGATGATGATGATGATATCATGATGAGATGATGATGATGAGGATATCATGATGAGAAGACGATGATGATGATATCATGATGATGATATCATGATGAGATGATGATGATGATATCATTATGATAATATCATGATGAGATGATGATGATGATGATGATGATGATGATATCATGATGATGATATCATGGTGAGATGATGATATCATGATGAGATGATGATGATGATATCATGATGAGATGATGATGATGATGATGATGATGATATCATGATGATGATGATGATGATGATGATGATGATAATGATGATATCATGATGATGATATCATGATGAGATGATGATGATGATATCATGATGATGATATCATGATGAGATGATGATGACGATGATGATGATGATATCATGATGATGATATCATGATGAGATGATGATATCATGATGAGATGATGATGATGATATCATGATGAGATGATGATGATGATGATGATGATGATATCATGATGATGATGATGATGATGATGATGATGATGATATCATAGTGAGATGATGATGATGATATCATGATGATGATATCATGATGAGATGATGATGATGATGATGATGATGATATCATGATGAGATGATGATGATGATGATGATGATGATGATGATATCATGATGAGATGATGATGATATCATGATGAGATGATGATGATGATGAAATGATGAGATGATGATGATGATATCATGATGAGATGATGATGATGATGATGATGATGATGATGATGATGATGATATCATGATGAGATGATGATGATGATGATGATGATGATGATATCATGATGAGATAATGATGATGATGATGATATCATGATGAGATGATGATGATGATGATGATATCATGATGAGATGATGATGATATCATGATGAGATGATGATGATGATATCATGATGAGATGATGATGATGATATCATGATGAGATGATGATGATGATGATGATGATGATGATGATGATGATGATGATGATGATGATATCATGATGAGATGATGATGATGATGATATCATGATGAGATGATGATGATGATGATATCATGATGAGATGATGATGATGATATCATGATGAGATGATGATGATGATATCATGATGAGATGATGATGATGATGATGATGATGATGATATCATGATGAGATGATGATGATGATGATGATATCATGATGAGATGATGATGATGATGATATCATGATGAGATGATGATGATGATATCATGATGAGATGATAATTATGATATCATGATGAGATGATGATGATGAGATGATGATAATGATATCATGATGAGATGATGATATCATGATGAGATGATGATGATATCATGATGAGATGATGATGATGATGATATCATGATGAGATGATGATGATGATATCATGATGATAATATCATGATGAGATGATGATGATGATATCATGATGAGATGATGATGATGATGATATCATGATGATAATATCATGATGAGATGATGATGATATCATGATGATGATATCATGATGATGATATCATGATGAGATGATGATGATATCATGATGATAATATCATGATGAGATGATGATATCATGATGAGATGATGATGATAATGATATCATGATGAGATGATGATGATATCATGATGATGATATCATGATGAGATGATGATGATATCATGATAAGATGATGATGAAGATGATGATATCATGATGATGATATCATGATGAGATGATGATAATGATATCATGATGAGATGATGATGATATCATGATGAGATGATGATGATGATGATGATATCATGATGATGATATCATGATGAGATGATGATAATGATATCATGATGAGATGATGATGATGATGATGATATCATGATGAGATGATGATGATATCATGATGAGATGATGATGATGATGATGATGATGATATCATGATGAGATGATGATGATATCATGATGATGATATCATGATGAGATGATGATATCGATGATGATGATGATGATATCGATGATGAGATGATGATATCATTATGATAATATCATGATGAGATGATGATGATAATGATGATGATGATGATATCATGATGATGATATCATGGTGAGATGATGATATCATGATGAGGTGATGATATCATGATGAGATGATGATGATGATGATGATATCATGATGATGATGATGATGATGATGATAATGATGATATCATGATGATGATATCATGATGAGATGATGATGATGATATCATGATGATGATATCATGATGAGATGATGATGACGATGATGATGATGATATCATGATGAGATGATGATGATGATGATGATGATATCATGATGAGATGATGATGATATCATGATAAGATGATGATGAAGATGATGATATCATGATGATGATATCATGATGAGATGATGATAATGATATCATGATGAGATGATGATGATATCATGATGAGATGATGATGATGATGATGATATCATGATGATGATATCATGATGAGATGATGATAATGATATCATGATGAGATGATGATGATGATGATGATATCATGATGAGATGATGATGATATCATGATGAGATGATGATGATGATGATATCATGATGAGATGATGATGATATCATGATGATGATATCATGATGAGATGATGATATCGATGATGATGATGATGATGATATCATGATGAGATGATGATGATATCATGATGATGATATCATGATGAGATGATGATATCATGATGAGATGATGATGATAATGATATCATGATGAGATGATGATGATGATATCATGATGAGATGATGATGATGATGATGATGATGATATCATGATGAGATGATGATGATGATATCATGATGATAATATCATGATGAGATGATGATGATGATATCATGATGAGATGATGATGATGATGATATCATGATGATAATATCATGATGAGATGATGATGATATCATGATGAGATGATGATGATGATATCATGATGAGATGATGATGATGATGATGATGATGATGAGATGATGATGATGATGATGATGATGATGATGATGATGATGATATCATGATGAGATGATGATGATGATATGATGATATGATGATATGATGATGATGATATGATGATGATGATGATGATGATGATGATGATGATGATGATGATGATGATGATATGATGATATGATGATATCATGATGAGATGATGATGATGATGATATCATGATGAGATGATGATGATGATGATATCATGATGAGATGATGATGATGATATCATGATGAGATGATGATGATGATGATATCATGATGAGATGATGATGATGAGGATATCATGATGAAAAGACGATGATGATGATATCATGATGATGATATCATGATGAGATGATGATATCATTATGATAATATCATGATGAGATGATGATGATAATGATGATGATGATGATATCATGATGATGATATCATGGTGAGATGATGATGATATCATGATGATGATATCATGATGAGATGATGATGATATCATGATGAGATGATGATGATGATGATGATATCATGATGAGATGATGATGATATCATGATGAGATGATGATGATGATATCATGATGAGATGATGATGATATCATGATGAGATGATGATAATGATATCATGATGAGATGATGATGATATCATGATGGGATGATGATGATGATGATGATGATGAGATGATGATGATGATGATGATATCATGATGAGATGATGATGATGATATCATGATGAGATGATGATGATGATGATGATGATGATGAGATGATGATGATGATGATGATGATGATGATGATGATGATGATGATGATGATGATGATATCATGATGAGATGATGATGATAATATGATGATATGATGATATGATGATGATGATATGATGATGATGATGATGATGATGATGATGATGATGATGATGATGATATGATGATATGATGATATGATGATATCATGATGAGATGATGATGATGATGATATCATGATGAGATGATGATGATGATGATATCATGATGAGATGATGATGATGATATCATGATGAGATGATGATGATGATGATATCATGATGAGATGATGATGATGAGGATATCATGATGAAAAGACGATGATGATGATATCATGATGATGATATCATGATGAGATGATGATATCATTATGATAATATCATGATGAGATGATGATGATAATGATGATGATGATGATATCATGATGATGATATCATGGTGAGATGATGATATCATGATGAGATGATGATATCATGATGAGATGATGATGATGATGATGATATCATGATGATGATGATGATGATGATGATAATGATGATATCATGATGATGATATCATGATGAGATGATGATGATGATATCATGATGATGATATCATGATGAGATGATGATGACGATGATGATGATGATATCATGATGAGATGATGATGATGATGATGATGAGATGATGATGATGATGATGATGATGATATCATGATGAGATGATGATGATGATATCATGATGAGATGATGATGATGATGATGATGATGAGATGATGATGATGATGATGATGATGATATCATGATGAGATGATGATGATGATATCATGATGAGATGATGATGATGATGATGATGATGAGATGATGATGATGATGATGATGATGATGATGATGATATCATGATGAGATGATGATGATGATATGATGATATGATGATATGATGATGATGATATGATGATGATGATGATGATGATGATGATGATGATGATGATGATGATATGATGATATGATGATATCATGATGAGATGATGATGATGATGATATCATGATGAGATGATGATGATGATGATGATATCATGATGAGATGATGATGATGATATCATGATGAGATGATGATGATGATGATATCATGATGAGATGATGATGATGAGGATATCATGATGAGAAGACGATGATGATGATATCATGATGATGATATCATGATGAGATGATGATGATGATATCATTATGATAATATCATGATGAGATGATGATGATAATGATGATGATGATGATATCATGATGATTATATCATGGTGAGATGATGATATCATGATGAGATGATGATATCATGATGAGATGATGATGATGATGATGATATCATGATGATGATGATGATGATGATGATGATAATGATGATATCATGATGATGATATCATGATGAGATGATGATGATGATGATATCATGATGAGATGATGATGATGATATCATGATGAGATGATGATGATGATGATGATGATATCATGATGAGATGATGATGATGATATCATGATGAGATGATGATGATGATGATGATATCATGATGATGATATCATGATGATGATATCATGATGATGATATCATGATGAGATGATGATGATGATGATATCATGATGATGATATCATGATGAGATAATGATGATGATGATATCATGATGATGATATCATGATGATGATGATGATATCATGATGAGATGATGATGATATCATGATGAGATGATGATGATATCATGATGAGATGATGATGATGATGATATCGAGATGATGATGATGATGATATCATGATGAGATGATGATGATGATGATGATGATGATGATGATGATATCATGATGAGATGATGATGATGATATGATGATATGATGATATGATGATGATGATATGATGATGATGATGATGATGATGATGATGATGATGATATGATGATATGATGATATCATGATGAGATGATGATGATGATGATATCATGATGAGATGATGATGATGATGATATCATGATGAGATGATGATGATGATATCATGATGAGATGATGATGATGATGATATCATGATGAGATGATGATGATGAGGATATCATGATGAGAAGACGATGATGATGATATCATGATGATGATATCATGGTGAGATGATGATGATGATATCATTATGATAATATCATGATGAGATGATGATGATAATGATGATGATGATGATATCATGATGATTATATCATGGTGAGATGATGATATCATGATGAGATGATGATATCATGATGAGATGATGATGATGATGATGATATCATTGTAAGAAATTATCACACCCTCCTACAGGGGTTATTCTTTTAGGGAATGTGTCACGAATGAAGCACAGAGACAAGTGTATATAAAAAGGTATATCGTTATTAATCTGAGATACTGTTACAGGTTATACAGGAAATACACAGTGTACACATTACACATAACTGGTTCATAATCAACAAGTAACAGACAATGGTATACTTATACATTCATATCTTCTATTTGTTCCTTCATCTTGGGTCTTCTGCTGGCTGTCCCCTCCTCACACAGGAACAGACAAGACTAGCACTCTCCCTCCTTCCACAGGAACAGCAAGACTAACTAGCCAAAGTGGTTCACTCAACTCAGTATCCCAAAATCCCTTAGTTACCTCCCAGAGAGTTAAAGAACCAGTTCAACCTAGTTTGGAGATATATGGTCTCTGTAATAAATGCAACCCCCTTTGTCACACCTATCTGTTAGTAAGTAGAACTGGGAAGAACTGAAAAGGCTTGTTTTTACAATCTAAAGAAGTCATCTCTGTAGCTTTGTTTACAACCTTTTCTGATGTTCAAATGACCTTCCATTGTGAAACCAGATTACACGCCCACCCCACCAAAAGCATATATCTATGTATTAAATATAAAACAACATTGTTTATAAAGGCACCCTATATTTCTTACAGTCCCCACCTAGAGGGCGAATGACTCCAATAGAAAATGAGCCCTCTTAAATAAATATAGTACCTTTATTATGTGAGCTCTGAAATAGTATGTGTATTACTGAGACACAAGTGATATGACAACCACAAATATTTAAAATTTAGGGTACTGTGAGGCGTAATTTAGCCGAATCATGGAGGCACTCACAGTTATCATATTTCATCAATAATTTGAACTCCTTCAGCCATATTCTCAACCTTCTGTTACCCTCATAGGCTCGGCATCACCTCAACCATTCGACTCCACTCCCATCACCCTCAGTTACCTGTGCCACCAACACTGCTCACTGCTTCCACCACAGGGTTCCATTAAACCTGACCTCGCATAATTCGAGGTATTAGGGTCCTGATCCTTGCCCACCATGTCATCTGGTGTATTCTCACACCAACAGCAGTTCATTTGCTGTTCTTACATAGTGTATTGAAGAGACCACACAACAGAGAAACACAGTTTATTGATTGTTTGTAGTGGGGATCTGAGTGAAGGTGTCTGTGCACGTTTATTGAAAGCTGGATAGCTGGAGTGGGTTAGTGTTTGAGCCCTTTGAAGGTGTTTGATAATTTGTCAATAGGCCCCTGGCTTCTGGAAATTAAAATATATTCAGCACAGAAAGGGTGCATTGGCCAAATCACTAGTGGTCTGATTATCATTCTTGTCTCAGCATTACCATCTGGCTTCACAAGTGGTCATCTATTACAATGTAAGTAAAATACAACCCTTCACCTTAATGTCTATTAAACAATACATCCCAATACCAGTATAAACTCATCTAACACAACCATCTCATACTCTCGTAACCATTTACCCCCCCTGCGGATAGTTAAATAAAATAAATAGAAAATGGCAAATTATGCATTGACACTCTATAATTCACCCCACCTTGAGAGTATTAATTACAAAAGAACAGACAACTCATAATAAAATGAAGATGGAGAGAGAAAAGAAAAAAGTAAATTGAATGCTACCATTACATTCAGACTTTGCAATGTATGCAATGTATACAGTTTGGCAGCATGCAATCTATAAAAAAAAACTGACAATTGTCTGTTGCCATTCAAAGATAACAATTTTAAAAAAAATCAACTTGAGGCTATTTTTTGTGGTAACCAAAATAATTAAACAAAAATATTTAGTGTTGTAAACCAGCAGGTTACACTCACATCTCTCCAGTGTGACAAAAATATAAGCCTCACATTGGCAACAAATCACCTAATCTATTAGTTTATAATGATTAATCCAGCATCAAAAATAAAAAGCATAGCTGGCAGTGCAGGCGTGCTAATCTAATAAAACAAAAATAATTTGGAATTTTGCACCTGACTGTGTGTAATGAATTTAGAGGCTTTTCCATAATATGAAAAATAAAAATACATATTACGGTCCTCTATGAACTGGAATTTAACTTTTCCTGAAAGAGAATAACTATTAAATGGCAGGTCTTCTCACAGGTCTATTTTCTCTTCCTCATCAGTTGGTATCATCTTCACATATTTCTGAAAAGCAAACTTGAAGAGTAGAAGTTAGTATCATACAAAACAGTTTAATCAAAGGTATCTGTGTCTCTAACAGTTCCTTTGTAAATCACCTCCTGTAATTTGCTAACTTGTGTCTTGAGAAATTCCAGTTTTTCAAGGAACTGACTTCGCTCACATTTTAGGGAATGATTTTCTGCCTCTAGCTGTTTATTCTGGGCCTTGAGCATATGGTATGGAATCCATTGTTCTGTGGGGGGTTTATAGTTGATATTATCTCTTCTCTGAGATCCCCACCTAGTATTAATTGGTCTCTTTTCATTTCCCAGTGTCCAACTATTCCTACTCCTAGTCTGAGATTGATGCATTTTCCAAGAATTACAATTTCTTGCCATGTGCCCAACCTTACCACATGCAAAACACTTAATGCCTTCTGTTTGCTGGTTAAATGCTTTGTTTTTCTGGTGACTGTTTATTGCAGACACTTTCTCTGTATTCATTTTGTTCTGATTTTTTATAATTGCCTCTGCTTTCTTTAACATATTTAAAATGTTTGGAAATGAATTCTGTGGAGACACAGCTAATCCAACAAGTTCCTGAATAGAAGGCAGTGCTTTGCTCAGTAGGGCCCTTTTATATGCAGAATCATCCTGACTTGTTTGTTGTTCAGCTGGGAGTGTTAACTTGTAAAGCATGAACAACCTATCACTGAATTCCTGGATGGACTGTCCATTTCTTTGAAAACAGTTTGAAAATGAAGCATGAAGGTTTGTCTCCTCCATGCCTAGGGCTTTTAATAGTTCATTTACCAGCAGATCTTTATCTCTGGGCTCTGCAAACACTTCAGGGGGTAAACTTCCTTTTAAAGTGTGGTCAAGACTACTCAAAAGTACTTCAAATTTGTCTGCATCTAATAAATTTGATTTTATTTTATTAAACTGCTGGATCTTTATCAGCACCTCCACTGGGTCATCAATAAAACTTATTTTTCCAAACTCTTTGGAAACTGAATCAATCTCAGCTATAGACAGGGGTCTGGACACACATGTTTGAGAAATGATAAGTCCCTGAGAATCCATCTTAGTTTTAACAGAAATTGGTGCAATTTTTCCATGAACATTATTCTCACAATTACCATGGCCATCTGCAGAAACATGCCCACATTTCAATGCATTCATTTGAGACAGGCAGTCTGAATGATCAGCTTGCTTCTGGCTGCTGGAAGCAAGGGTCCTAATCGCTCCCTCTGCATCCTTCAGCCTTTCTACAAGCTGCTCATTACAACTGTGCAATTCCACATTTTGCTGATGCATTTGCTGACTACCTACACACAAAGCAGCAGCATTTTGCGCAGACAGTTTGAACGATTCCACATCATTCTTTAAATGCAAAACTTCTGCCTCTAAATTCTCTTTTTGCTTATTTAAAGATGTGTACCTCTCAGCAATCCAGCGGGCAGCAAAAATCAAAACAGTTTTACCATTAGATTTGGACAATTTATTTTCAATAATTGCCCTGGCCACATAATCCTGAGCATCAAGCCACGGATCTAATGCTCCTTCCATACATTTAATTATTGCTTCAGGATTAGAGACCGTAGCAATCTTTTTCAACAAACCTTCCATTATTATCAAAGCAGAATTCACTGAAATTCCTATACACACACAATACCTGAACAGTATCCCAGATCAATACAAAAATGATACACTAAAAATGTACTCACTCGTCACACTAAATCCCTCCTGGCTGGCTCGCCACTTGTAAGAAATTATCACACCCTCCTACAGGGGTTATTCTTTTAGGGAATGTGTCACGAATGAAGCACAGAGACAAGTGTATATAAAAAGGTATATCGTTATTAATCTGAGATACTGTTACAGGTTATACAGGAAATACACAGTGTACACATTACACATAACTGGTTCATAATCAACAAGTAACAGACAATGGTATACTTATACATTCATATCTTCTATTTGTTCCTTCATCTTGGGTCTTCTGCTGGCTGTCCCCTCCTCACACAGGAACAGACAAGACTAGCACTCTCCCTCCTTCCACAGGAACAGCAAGACTAACTAGCCAAAGTGGTTCACTCAACTCAGTATCCCAAAATCCCTTAGTTACCTCCCAGAGAGTTAAAGAACCAGTTCAACCTAGTTTGGAGATATATGGTCTCTGTAATAAATGCAACCCCCTTTGTCACACCTATCTGTTAGTAAGTAGAACTGGGAAGAACTGAAAAGGCTTGTTTTTACAATCTAAAGAAGTCATCTCTGTAGCTTTGTTTACAACCTTTTCTGATGTTCAAATGACCTTCCATTGTGAAACCAGATTACACGCCCACCCCACCAAAAGCATATATCTATGTATTAAATATAAAACAACATTGTTTATAAAGGCACCCTATATTTCTTACATCATGATGATGATGATGATGATGATAATGATGATATCATGATGATGATATCTTGATGAGATGATGATGATGATATCATGATGATGATATCATGATGAGATGATGATGACGATGATGATGATGATATCATGATGAGATGATGATGATGATGATGATGAGATGATGATGATGATGATGATGATGATGATATCATGATGAGATGATGATGATGATATCATGATGAGAATATGATGATGATGATGATGATGAGATGATGATGATGATGATGATGATGATATCATGATGAGATGATGATGATGATATGATGATATGATGATATGATGATGATGATATGATGATGATGATGATGATATGATGATGATGATATGATGATGATGATGATGATGATGATGATGATGATGATGATGATGATGATGATGATGATATGATGATATCATGATATCATGATGAGATGATGATGATGATGATATCATGATGAGATGATGATGATGATGATATCATGATGAGATGATGATGATGATGATGATATCATGATGAGATGATGATGATATCATGATGAGATGATGATGATGATATCATGATGAGATGATGATGATGAGGATATCATGATGAGAAGACGATGATGATGATATCATGATGATGATATCATGATGAGATGATGATGATGATATCATTATGATAATATCATGATGAGATGATGATGATGATGATGATGATGATGATATCATGATGATGATATCATGGTGAGATGATGATATCATGATGAGATGATGATGATGATATCATGATGAGATGATGATGATGATGATGATGATGATATCATGATGATGATGATGATGATGATGATGATGATAATGATGATATCATGATGATGATATCATGATGAGATGATGATGATGATATCATGATGATGATATCATGATGAGATGATGATGACGATGATGATGATGATATCATGATGATGATATCATGATGAGATGATGATATCATGATGAGATGATGATGATGATATCATGATGAGATGATGATGATGATGATGATGATGATATCATGATGATGATGATGATGATGATGATGATGATGATATCATAGTGAGATGATGATGATGATATCATGATGATGATATCATGATGAGATGATGATGATGATGATGATGATGATATCATGATGAGATGATGATGATGATGATGATGATGATGATGATATCATGATGAGATGATGATGATATCATGATGAGATGATGATGATGATGAAATGATGAGATGATGATGATGATATCATGATGAGATGATGATGATGATGATGATGATGATGATGATGATGATGATATCATGATGAGATGATGATGATGATGATGATGATGATGATATCATGATGAGATAATGATGATGATGATGATATCATGATGAGATGATGATGATGATGATGATATCATGATGAGATGATGATGATATCATGATGAGATGATGATGATGATATCATGATGAGATGATGATGATGATATCATGATGAGATGATGATGATGATGATGATGATGATGATGATGATGATGATGATGATGATGATATCATGATGAGATGATGATGATGATGATATCATGATGAGATGATGATGATGATGATATCATGATGAGATGATGATGATGATATCATGATGAGATGATGATGATGATATCATGATGAGATGATGATGATGATGATGATGATGATGATATCATGATGAGATGATGATGATGATGATGATATCATGATGAGATGATGATGATGATGATATCATGATGAGATGATGATGATGATATCATGATGAGATGATAATTATGATATCATGATGAGATGATGATGATGAGATGATGATAATGATATCATGATGAGATGATGATATCATGATGAGATGATGATGATATCATGATGAGATGATGATGATGATGATATCATGATGAGATGATGATGATGATATCATGATGATAATATCATGATGAGATGATGATGATGATATCATGATGAGATGATGATGATGATGATATCATGATGATAATATCATGATGAGATGATGATGATATCATGATGATGATATCATGATGATGATATCATGATGAGATGATGATGATATCATGATGATAATATCATGATGAGATGATGATATCATGATGAGATGATGATGATAATGATATCATGATGAGATGATGATGATATCATGATGATGATATCATGATGAGATGATGATGATATCATGATAAGATGATGATGAAGATGATGATATCATGATGATGATATCATGATGAGATGATGATAATGATATCATGATGAGATGATGATGATATCATGATGAGATGATGATGATGATGATGATATCATGATGATGATATCATGATGAGATGATGATAATGATATCATGATGAGATGATGATGATGATGATGATATCATGATGAGATGATGATGATATCATGATGAGATGATGATGATGATGATGATGATGATATCATGATGAGATGATGATGATATCATGATGATGATATCATGATGAGATGATGATATCGATGATGATGATGATGATATCGATGATGAGATGATGATATCATTATGATAATATCATGATGAGATGATGATGATAATGATGATGATGATGATATCATGATGATGATATCATGGTGAGATGATGATATCATGATGAGGTGATGATATCATGATGAGATGATGATGATGATGATGATATCATGATGATGATGATGATGATGATGATAATGATGATATCATGATGATGATATCATGATGAGATGATGATGATGATATCATGATGATGATATCATGATGAGATGATGATGACGATGATGATGATGATATCATGATGAGATGATGATGATGATGATGATGATATCATGATGAGATGATGATGATATCATGATAAGATGATGATGAAGATGATGATATCATGATGATGATATCATGATGAGATGATGATAATGATATCATGATGAGATGATGATGATATCATGATGAGATGATGATGATGATGATGATATCATGATGATGATATCATGATGAGATGATGATAATGATATCATGATGAGATGATGATGATGATGATGATATCATGATGAGATGATGATGATATCATGATGAGATGATGATGATGATGATATCATGATGAGATGATGATGATATCATGATGATGATATCATGATGAGATGATGATATCGATGATGATGATGATGATGATATCATGATGAGATGATGATGATATCATGATGATGATATCATGATGAGATGATGATATCATGATGAGATGATGATGATAATGATATCATGATGAGATGATGATGATGATATCATGATGAGATGATGATGATGATGATGATGATGATATCATGATGAGATGATGATGATGATATCATGATGATAATATCATGATGAGATGATGATGATGATATCATGATGAGATGATGATGATGATGATATCATGATGATAATATCATGATGAGATGATGATGATATCATGATGATGATATCATGATGATGATATCATGATGAGATGATGATGATATCATGATGATAATATCATGATGAGATTATGATATCATGATGAGATGATGATGATAATGATATCATGATGAGATGATGATGATATCATGATGATGATATCATGATGAGATGATGATGATATCATGATAAGATGATGATGAAGATGATGATATCATGATGATGATATCATGATGAGATGATGATAATGATATCATGATGAGATGATGATGATATCATGATGAGATGATGATGATGATGATGATATCATGATGATGATATCATGATGAGATGATGATAATGATATCATGATGAGATGATGATGATGATGATGATATCATGATGAGATGATGATGATATCATGATGAGATGATGATGATGATGATGATGATATCATGATGAGATGATGATGATATCATGATGATGATATCATGATGAGATGATGATATCGATGATGATGATGATGATATCGATGATGATGATGATATCATGATGATGATATCATGATGAGATGATGATGATATCATGATGAGATGATGATGATGATGATGATGATGATATCATGATGAGATGATGATGATATCATGATGATGATATCATGATGAGATGATGATATCGATGATGATGATGATGATATCGATGATGATGATGATATCATGATGATGATATCATGATGAGATGATGATATCATGATGAGATGATGATATCATGATGAGATGATGATGATGATATCATGATGAGATGAAGATGATGATGATGATGATATCATGATGAGATGATGATATCATGATGAGATGATGATGATGATATCATGATGAGATGATGATGATGATGATGGTGTCATGATGAGATGATGATGATGATATCATGATGATGATGATGATGATGATGATGATGATGATGATGATGATATCATGATGATGATATCATGATGAGATGATGATGATATCATGATGATGATATCATGATGAGATGATGATGATATCATGATGAGACGATGATGATGATATCATGCTGAGATGATGATGATGATATCATGATGATGATATCATGATGAGATGATGATGATATCATGATGAGACGATGATGATGATATCATGATGATGATATCATGATGACAAGACGATGATGATGATATCATGATGAGATGATGATAATGATAGCATGATGAGATGATGATGATAATGATATCATGATGAGATGATGATGATATCATGATGAGATGATGATGATGATGATGATGATGATGATGATATCATGATGAGATGATGATGATGATATCATGATGAGATGATGATGATGAGATGATGATGATGATGATATCATGATGATAATATCATGATGAGATAATGATGATGATATCATGATGATGATATCATGATGAGATGATGATGATGATATCATGATGAGATGATGATGATGAGATGATGATGATGATGATATCATGATGATAATATCATGATGAGATAATGATGATGATATCATGATGATGATATCATGATGAGATGATGATGATATCATGATGAGATGATAATGATGATATCATGATGAGATGATGATGATATCATGATGAGATGATAATGATGATATCATGATGAGATGATGATGATTATGATATCATTATGAGATGATGATGATGATATCATGATGATAATATCATGATGAGATGATGATGATGATGATATCATGATGATGATATCATGATGATAATATCATGATGAGATAATGATGATGATATCATGATGAGATGATGATGATATCATGATGATGATATCATGATGAGATGATAATGATGATATCATGATGAGGATGATGATATCATGATGAGATGATGATATCATGATGAGATGATGATGATGATGATGAGATGATGATGATGATGATGATGATGATATCATGATGAGATGATGATGATGATATGATATGATGATGATGATGATGATGATGATGATATCATGATAAGATGATGATGATGAGATGATGATGATGATGATATCATGATGAGATGATGATGATGATGATGATATCATGATGAGATGATGATGATGATATCATGATGAGATGATGATAATGATATCATGATGAGATGATGATGATGATATCATGATGAGATGATGATGATGATGATATCATGATGAGATGATGATGATGCTGATGATATCATGATGAGATGATGATGATGATGATGATGATATCATGATGAGATGATGATGATGATGATGATATCATGATGAGATGATGATGATGATGATATCATGATGATAATATCATGATGAGATGATGATATCATGATGAGATGATGATGATGATATCATGATGAGATGATGATGATATCATGATGATGATATCATGATGAGATGATGATGATGATGATGATGATGATATCATGATGATAATATCATGATGAGATGATGATATCATGATGATGATGATATCATGATGAGATGATGATGATATCATGATGATGATATCATGATGAGATGATGATGATGATGATGATATCATGATGAGATGATGATGATGATGATGATATCATGATGATGATATCATGATGAGATGATGATGATGATGATGATATCATGATGAGATGATGATGATATCATGATGAGATGATGATGATGATGATGATGATGATATCATGATGAGATGATGATGATATCATGATGATGATATCATGATGAGATGATGATATCGATGATGATGATGATGATTTCGATGATGATGATGATATCATGATGATGATATCATGATGAGATGATGATATCATGATGAGATGATGATATCATGATGAGATGATGATGATGATATCATGATGAGATGAAGATGATGATGATGATGATATCATGATGAGATGATGATATCATGATGAGATGATGATGATGATATCATGATGAGATGATGATGATGATGATGGTATCATGATGAGATGATGATGATGATATCATGATGATGATGATGATGATGATGATGATATCATGATGAGATGATGATATCATGATGAGATGATGATGATGATATCATGATGAGATGATGA
This sequence comes from Pelodytes ibericus, assembly GCA_036172795.1. Classification (NCBI taxonomy): domain Eukaryota; kingdom Metazoa; phylum Chordata; class Amphibia; order Anura; family Pelodytidae; genus Pelodytes; species Pelodytes ibericus. Next base: position 35,233,111 of record CM069867.1, read on the forward strand.
TGATGATGATGGTATCATGATGAGATGATGATGATGATATCATGATGATGATGATGATGATGATGATGATGATGATGATGATATCATGATGATGATATCATGATGAGATGATGATAATGATATCATGATGAGATGATGATGATGATATCATGATGAGATGATGATGATGATGATGATGATGATGATATCATGATGAGATGATGATGATATCATGATGATGATATCATGATGATGATATCATGATGAGATGATGATGATATCGATGATGATGATGATATCGATGATGATGATATCATGATGAGATGATAATATCATGATGAGATGATGATGATGATATCATGATGAGATGATGATGATGATGATGATGATGATATCATGATGAGATGATGATATCATGATGAGATGATGATGATGATGATATCATGATGAGATGATGATGATGATGATGATGATGATGATGATGATATCATGATGAGATGATGATGATGATGATGATATCATGATGAGATAATGATGATGATGATGATATCATGATGAGATGATGATGATGATGATGATATCATGATGAGATGATGATGATATCATGATGAGATGATGATGATGATATCATGATGAGATGATGATGATGATATCATGATGAGATGATGATGATGATGATGATGATGATGATGATGATGATATCATGATGAGATGATGATGATGATGATATCATGATGAGATGATGATGAAATCATGATGAGATGATGATGATGATATCATGATGAGATGATGATGATGATATCATGATGAGATGATGATGATGATGATGATGATGATGATGATGATGATGATGATGATATCATGATGAGATGATGATGATGATGATATCATGATGAGATGATGATGATGATGATATCATGATGAGATGATGATGATGATATCATGATGAGATGATGATGATGATATCATGATGAGATGATGATGATGATGATGATGATGATATCATGATGAGATGATGATGATGATGATATCATGATGAGATGATGATGATGATGATATCATGATGAGATGATGATGATGATATCATGATGAGATGATGATGATGATATCATGATGAGATGATGATGATGAGATGATGATAATGATATCATGATGAGATGATGATATCATGATGAGATGATGATGATATCATGATGAGATGATGATGATGATGATATCATGATGAGATGATGATGATGATATCATGATGATAATATCATGATGAGATGATGATGATATCATGATGAGATGATGATGATATCATGATGATAATATCATGATGAGATGATGATGATATCATGATGATGATATCATGATGATGATATCATGATGATGATATCATGATGAGATGATGATGATATCATGATGATAATATCATGATGAGATGATGATATCATGATGAGATGATGATGATGATGATGATATCATGATGAGATGATGATGATATCATGATGATGATATCATGATGAGATGATGATGATATCATGATGAGATGATGATGATATCATGATAAGATGATGATGATGATGATGATGATATCATGATGATGATATCATGATGAGATGATGATAATGATATCATGATGAGATGATGATGATGATGATGATATCATGATGAGATGATGATGATGATGATGATGATGATGATATCATGATGAGATGATGATGATATCATGATGATGATATCATGATGAGATGATGATATCGATGATGATGATGATGATATCGATGATGATGATGATATCATGATGATGATATCATGATGAGATGATGATATCATGATGAGATGATGATATCATGATTAGATGATGATGATGATATCATGATGAGATGAAGATGATGATGATGATGATATCATGATGAGATGATGATATCATGATGAGATGATGATGATGATATCATGATGAGATGATGATGATGATGATGGTATCATGATGAGATGATGATGATGATATCATGATGATGATGATGATGATGATGATGATGATATCATGATGATGATATCATGATGAGATGATGATGATATCATGATGATGATATCATGATGAGATGATGATGATATCATGATGAGACGATGATGATGATATCATGCTGAGATGATGATGATGATATCATGATGATGATATCATGATGAGATGATGATGATATCATGATGAGACGATGATGATGATGATATCATGATGAGATGATGATGATGATATCATGATGAGATGATGATGATGATATCATGATGAGATGATGATGATGATGATGATATCATGATGAGATGATGATGATGATGATATCATGATGAGATGATGATGATGATGATATCATGATGAGATGATGATGATGATATCATGATGAGATGATGATGATGATATCATGATGAGATGATGATGATGAGATGATGATAATGATATCATGATGAGATGATGATATCATGATGAGATGATGATGATATCATGATGAGATGATGATGATGATGATATCATGATGAGATGATGATGATGATATCATGATGATAATATCATGATGAGATGATGATGATGATGATATCATGATGAGATGATGATGATATCATGATGATAATATCATGATGAGATGATGATGATATCATGATGATGATATCATGATGATGATATCATGATGATGATATCATGATGAGATGATGATGATATCATGATGATAATATCATGATGAGATGATGATATCATGATGAGATGATGATGATGATGATGATATCATGATGAGATGATGATGATATCATGATGATGATATCATGATGAGATGATGATGATATCATGATGAGATGATGATGATATCATGATGAGATGATGATGATATCATGATAAGATGATGATGATGATGATGATATCATGATGATGATATCATGATGAGATGATGATAATGATATCATGATGAGATGATGATGATGATGATGATATCATGATGAGATGATGATGATATCATGATGAGATGATGATGATGATGATGATGATATCATGATGAGATGATGATGATATCATGATGATGATATCATGATGAGATGATGATATCGATGATGATGATGATGATATCGATGATGATGATGATATCATGATGATGATATCATGATGAGATGATGATATCATGATGAGATGATGATATCATGATGAGATGATGATGATGATATCATGATGAGATGAAGATGATGATGATGATGATATCATGATGAGATGATGATATCATGATGAGATGATGATGATGATATCATGATGAGATGATGATGATGATGATGGTATCATGATGAGATGATGATGATGATATCATGATGATGATGATGATGATGATGATGATGATGATATCATGATGATGATATCATGATGAGATGATGATGATATCATGATGATGATATCATGATGAGATGATGATGATATCATGATGAGACGATGATGATGATATCATGCTGAGATGATGATGATGATATCATGATGATGATATCATGATGAGATGATGATGATATCATGATGAGACGATGATGATGATATCATGATGAGATGATGATGATGATATCATGATGAGATGATGATGATGATATCATGATGAGATGATGATGATGATGATGATATCATGATGAGATGATGGTGATGATGATATCATGATGAGATGATGATGATGATGATATCATGATGAGATGATGATGATGATATCATGATGAGATGATGATGATGATATCATGATGAGATGATGATGATGAGATGATGATAATGATATCATGATGAGATGATGATATCATGATGAGATGATGATGATATCATGATGAGATGATGATGATGATGATGATATCATGATGAGATGATGATGATATCATGATGATAATATCATGATGAGATGATGATGATGATGATATCATGATGAGATGATGATGATATCATGATGATAATATCATGATGAGATGATGATGATATCATGATGATGATATCATGATGATGATATCATGATGATGATATCATGATGAGATGATGATGATATCATGATGATAATATCATGATGAGATGATGATATCATGATGAGATGATGATGATGATGATGATATCATGATGAGATGATGATGATATCATGATGATGATATCATGATGAGATGATGATGATATCATGATGAGATGATGATGATATCATGATAAGATGATGATGATGATGATGATATCATGATGATGATATCATGATGAGATGATGATAATGATATCATGATGAGATGATGATGATGATGATGATATCATGATGAGATGATGATGATATCATGATGAGATGATGATGATGATGATGATGATGATATCATGATGAGATGATGATGATATCATGATGATGATATCATGATGAGATGATGATATCGATGATGATGATGATGATATCGATGATGATGATGATATCATGATGATGATATCATGATGAGATGATGATATCATGATGAGATGATGATATCATGATGAGATGATGATGATGATATCATGATGAGATGAAGATGATGATGATGATGATATCATGATGAGATGATGATATCATGATGAGATGATGATGATGATATCATGATGAGATGATGATGATGATGGTATCATGATGAGATGATGATGATGATATCATGATGATGATGATGATGATGATGATGATGATGATATCATGATGATGATATCATGATGAGATGATGATGATATCATGATGATGATATCATGATGAGATGATGATGATATCATGATGAGACGATGATGATGATATCATGCTGAGATGATGATGATGATATCATGATGATGATATCATGATGAGATGATGATGATATCATGATGAGACGATGATGATGATATCATGATGATGATATCATGATGACAAGACGATGATGATGATATCATGATGAGATGATGATAATGATAGCATGATGAGATGATGATGATAATGATATCATGATGAGATGATGATGATATCATGATGAGATGATGATGATAATGATATCATGATGAGATGATGATGATATCATGATGAGATGATGATGATGATGATGATGATATCATGATGAGATGATGATGATGATATCATGATGAGATGATGATGATGATATCATGATGATAATATCATGATGAGATAATGATGATGATATCATGATGATGATATCATGATGAGATGATGATGATATCATGATGAGATGATAATGATGATATCATGATGAGATGATGATGATATCATGATGAGATGATAATGATGATATCATGATGAGATGATGATGATTATGATATCATTATGAGATGATGATGATGATATCATGATGATAATATCATGATGAGATGATGATGATGATGATATCATGATGATGATATCATGATGATAATATCATGATGAGATAATGATGATGATATCATGATGAGATGATGAAGATATCATGATGATGATATCATGATGAGATGATAATGATGATATCATGATGAGGATGATGATATCATGATGAGATGATGATGATGATATCATGATGAGATGATGATGATGATGATGAGATGATGATGATGATGATGATGATGATGATATCATGATGAGATGATGATGATATGATATGATGATGATGATGATGATGATGATGATGATGATGATGATGATGATGATGATATCATGATGAGATGATGATGATGAGATGATGATGATGATGATGATATCATGATGAGATGATGATGATGATGATATCATGATGAGATGATGATGATGATATCATGATGAGATGATGATAATGATATCATGATGAGATGATGATGATGATATCATGATGAGATGATGATGATGATGATATCATGATGAGATGATGATGATGCTGATGATATCATGATGAGATGATGATGATGATGATGATGATATCATGATGAGATGATGATGATGATATCATGATGAGATGATGATGATGATGATATCATGATGATGATATCATGATGATAATATCATGATGAGATGATGATATCATGATGAGATGATGATGATGATATCATGATGAGATGATGATGATATCATGATGATGATATCATGATGAGATGATGATGATGATGATGATATCATGATGATAATATCATGATGAGATGATGATATCATGATGAGATGATGATGATGATATCATGATGAGATGATGATGATATCATGATGAGATGATGATGATGATGATGATGATGATATCATGATGAGATGATGATGATGATGATGATATCATGATGAGATGATGATAATGATATCATGATGAGATGATGATGATGATATCATGATGAGATGATGATGATATCATGATGAGATGATGATGATATCATGATAAGATGATGATGATGATGATATCATGATGAGATGATGATAATGATATCATGATGAGATGATGATGATATCATGATGAGATGATGATGATGATGATCATATCATGATGATGATATCATGATGAGATGATGATAATCATATCATGATGAGATGATGATGATGATATCATGATGAGATGATGATGATGATATCATGATGAGATGATGATGATGATGATGATGATGATGATGATGATGATGATATCATGATGAGATGATGATGATATCATGATGATGATATCATGATGATGATATCATGATGATGATATCATGATGATGATATCATGATGATGATATCATGATGATGATATCATGATGAGATGATGATGATATCGATGATGATGATGATATCGATGATGATGATGATATCATGATGAGATGATGATATCATGATGAGATGATGATGATGATGATGATGATGATGATGATATCATGATGAGATGATGATATCATGATGAGATGATGATGATGATGATATCATGATGAGATGATGATGATGATGATGATGATGATATCATGATGAGATGATGATGATGATGATGATGATGATGATGATGATGATGATATCATGATGATGATATCATGATGAGATGATGATGATATCATGATGATGATATCATGATGAGATGATGATGATATCATGATGAGACGATGATGATGATATCATGTTGAGATGATGATGATGATATCATGATGATGATATCATGATGAGATGATGATGATATCATGATGAGACGATGATGATGATATCATGATGATGATATCATGATGAGAAGACGATGATGATGATATCATGATGAGATGATGATAATGATAGCATGATGAGATGATGATGATAATGATATCATGATTAGATGATGATGATGATATCATGATGAGAAGACGATGATGATGATATCATGATGAGATGATGAAGATGATGTTGATATCATGATGAGATGATGATGATATCATGATGATGATGATATCAAGATGATAATATCATGATGAGATGATGATGATGATGATGATGATGATGATATCATGATGAGATAGCGATGATGATGATGATATCATGATGAGATGATGATGATATCATGATGATAATATCATGATGAGATGATGATGATGATGATGATGATGATGATGATGATGATATCATGATGAGAAGACGATGATGATGATATCATGATGATGATATCATGATGATATGATGATGATGATGATGATGATGATGATGATGATGATATCATGATGAGATGATGATGATGATGATATCATGATGAGCTGATGATGATGATGATGATGATGATGATGATATCATGATGATGATGATGATGATGATATCATGATGAGATGATGATGATGATATCATGATGAGATGATGATGATGATATCATGATGAGATGATGATGATATCATGATGATAATATCATGATGAGATGATGATAATGATATCATGATGAGATGATGATGATATCATGATGATAATATCATGATGAGATGATGATAATGATATCATGATGAGATGATGATGATGATATCATGATGAGATGATGATGATGATGATGATGATGATATCATGATAAGATAATAAAGATGATGATATCATAATGAGATGATGATGATGATATCATGATGAGATGATGATGATGATGATGATGATATCATGATGATGGTATCATGATGAGATGATGATAATGATATAATGATGAGATGATGATGATGATGATGATATCATGATGAGATGATGATGATATCATGATGAGATAATGATGATGATGATATCATGATGAGATGATGATGATGATGATGATATCATGATGATGATATCATGATGAGATGATGATAATGATATCATGATGAGATGATGATGATGACATCATGATGAGATGATGATGATGATGATGATGATGATGATATCATGATGAGATGATGATAATGATATCATGATGAGATGATGATGATGATGATGATGATATCATGATGATAATATCATGATGAGATGATGATGATGATGAGGATGATGATATCATGATGAGATGATGATGATGATGATGATATCATGATGATAATATCATGATGAGATGATGATGATGATGAGGATGATGATATCATGATGAGATGATGATGATGATATCATGATGAGATGATGATGATGATGATGATGATGATGATATCATGATGAGATGATGATGATGAGATGATGATGATGATGATGATATCATGATGAGATGATGATGATGATGATATCATGATGAGATGATGATGATGATATCATGATGAGATGATGATAATGATATCATGATGAGATGATGATGATGATATCATGATGTGATGATGATGATGATGATGATATCATGATGAGATGATGATGATGCTGATGATATCATGATGAGATGATGATGATGATGATGATGATATCATGATGAGATGATGATGATGATGATGATATCATGATGAGATGATGATGATGATGATATCATGATGATAATATCATGATGAGATGATGATATCATGATGAGATGATGATGATGATATCATGATGAGATGATGATGATATCATGATGATGATATCATGATGAGATGATGATGATGATGATGATGATGATATCATGATGATAATATCATGATGAGATGATGATATCATGATGAGATGATGATGATGATATCATGATGAGATGATGATGATATCATGATGATGATATCATGATGAGATGATGATGATGATGATATCATGATGAGATGATGATGATGATGATATCATGATGATGATATCATGATGAGATGATGATAATGATATCATGATGAGATGATGATGATGATATCATGATGAGATGATGATGATGATATCATGATGAGATGATGATGATATCATGATGAGATGATGATGATATCATGATAAGATGATGATGATGATGATGATGATGATATCATGATGAGATGATGATGATATCATGATGAGATGATGATGATGATGATGATATCATGATGATGATATCATGATGAGATGATGATAATGATATCATGATGAGATGATGATGATGATATCATGATGAGATGATGATGATGATATCATGATGAGATGATGATGATGATGATGATGATGATATCATGATGAGATGATGATGATATCATGATGATGATATCATGATGATGATATCATGATGAGATGATGATGATATCGATGATGATGATGATATCGATGATGATGATGATATCATGATGAGATGATGATATCATGATGAGATGATGATGATGATATCATGATGAGATGATGATGATGATGATGATGATGATATCATGATGAGATGATGATATCATGATGAGATGATGATGATGATGATATCATGATGAGATGATGATGATGATGATGATGATGATATCATGATGAGATGATGATGATGATGATGATGATGATGATATCATGATGAGATGATGATGATATCATGATGATGATATCATGATGAGATGATGATGATATCATGATGAGACGATGATGATGATATCATGTTGAGATGATGATGATGATGATGATATCATGATGATGATATCATGATGAGATGATGATGATATCATGATGAGACGATGATGATGATATCATGATGATGATATCATGATGAGAAGACGATGATGATGATATTATGATGAGATGATGATAATGATAGCATGATGAGATGATGATGATAATGATATCATGATTAGATGATGATGATGATATCATGATGAGAAGACGATGATGATGATATCATGATGAGATGATGATAATGATAGCATGATGAGATGATGATGTTGATATCATGATGAGATGATGATGATATCATGATGATGATGATATCATGATGATAATATCATGATGAGATGATGATGATGATGATGATGATATCATGATGAGATAGCGATGATGATGATGATATCATGATGAGATGATGATGATATCATGATGATAATATCATGATGAGATGATGATGATGATGATGATGATATCATGATGAGAAGACGATGATGATGATATCATGATGATGATATCATGATGATATGATGATGATGATGATGATGAGATGATGATAATGATGATGATATCATGATGAGATGATGATGATGATGATGATGATATCATGATGAGCTGATGATGATGATGATGATGATGATGATATCATGATGATGATGATGATGATGATGATGATATCATGATGAGATGATGATGATGATATCATGATGAGATGATGATGATGATATCATGATGAGATGATGATGATAATATCATGATGAGATGATGATAATGATATCATGATGAGATGATGATGATGATATCATGATGAGATGATGATGATGATGATGATGATATCATGATAAGATAATAAAGATGATGATATCATAATGAGATGATGATGATGATATCATGATGAGATGATGATGATGATGATATCATGATGATGGTATCATGATGAGATGATGATAATGATATAATGATGAGATGATGATGATGATGATGATATCATGATGAGATGATGATGATATCATGATGAGATAATGATGATGATGATATCATGATGAGATGATGATGATGATGATGATATCATGATGATGATATCATGATGAGATGATGATAATGATATCATGATGAGATGATGATGATGACATCATGATGAGATGATGATGATGATGATGATGATGATATCATGATGAGATGATGATAATGATATCATGATGAGATGATGATGATGATGATGATGATATCATGATGATAATATCATGATGAGATGATGATGATGATGATGATGATGATGATATCATGATGAGATGAGGATATCATGATGAGATGATGATGATATCATAATGAGATGATGATGATTTCATGATTAGATGATAATATCATGATGAGATGATGATAACGTGATGAGATGTTGATAATGATGATGATGATATCATGATGAGATGACGATGATGATGATGATATCATGATGATGATATCATGATGAGATGATGATAATGATATCATGATGAGATGATGATGATGATATCATGATGAGATGATGATGATGATGATGATGATGATGATGATATCATGATGAGATGATGATGATGATGATATCATGATGAGATGATGATGATGATGATGATGATGATGAGATGATGATGATGATATCATGATGATGATATCATGATGAGATGATGATACTGATATCATGATGAGATGATGATGATGATATCATGATGAGATGATGATGATGATATCATGATGAGATGATGATGATGATGATGATATCATGATGAGATGATGATGATGATGATGATATCATGATGAGATGATGATGATGATGATGATGATGATGATGATGATATCATGATGAGATGATGATGATGATGATGATATCATGATGAGATGATGATGATGATGATGATGATGATATCATGATGAGATGATGATGATGATGATGATGATGATGATATCTTGATGAGATGATGATGATGATGATGATATCATGATGATAATATCAGGATGAGATGATGATGATGATGATGATGATGATGATATCATGATGAGATGATGATGATGATGATATCATGATGAGATGATGATGATGATGATGATATCATGATGAGATGATGATGATATCATGATGATAATATCATGATGAGATGATGATGATGATATCTTGATGATGATGATGATGATGATGATATCATGATGATGATATCATGATGAGATGATGATGATGATGATGATGATGATGATATCATGATGAGATGATGATGATGATGATGATATCATTGTGAGATGATGATGATGATATCATGATGAGATGATGATGATGATGATGATGATATCATGATGAGATGATGAGGATGATATCATGATGAGATGATGATGATGATGATGATATCATGATGAGACGATGATGATGATATCATGATGAGATGATGATGATGATGATGATGATGATGATGATACTGATATCATGATGAGATGATGATGATGATATCATGATGAGATGATGATGATGATATCATGATGAGATGATGATGATGATGATGATGATGATGATGATGATGATATCATGATGAGATGATGATGATATCATGATGAGATGATGATGATGATATCATGATGAGATGATGATGATGATGATGATGATATCATGATGAGATGATGATGATGATGATGATGATATCATGATGATAATATCATGATGAGATGATGATGATGATGATGATGATGATGATGATGATATCATGATGATGATGATGAGATGATGATGATGATATCATGATGAGATGATGATGATGATGATATCATGATGAGATGATGATGATGATGATGATGATATCATGATGATAATATCATGATGAGATGATGATGATGATGATGATGATGATATCATGATGAGATGATGATGATGATGATGATGATGATATCATGATGAGATGATGATGATGATGATGATGATGATGATAATGATGATATCATGATGAGATGATGATGATATCATGATGATAATATCATGATGAGATGATGATGATGATGATGATGATGATATCATGATGAGATGATGATGATGATGATGATGATGATGATGATGATGATGATGATGATGATGATGATGATATCATGATGAGATGATGATGATATCATGATGATAATATCATGATGAGATGATGATGATGATGATATCATGATGATGATGATGATGATGATGATGATAATGATGATGATGATGATGATAATGATGATGATGATGATGATATCATGATGATGATATCATGATGAGATGATGATGATGATGATATCATGATGATGATATCATGATGAGATGATGATGATGATGATGATATCATGATGATGATATCATGATGATGATATCATGATGATGATATCATGATGAGATGATGATGATGATGATATCATGATGATGATATCATGATGAGATGATGATGATGATGATGATATCATGATGATGATATCATGATGATGATATCATGATGATGATATCATGATGAGATGATGATGATGATGATATCATGATGATGATATCATGATGATGATATCATGATGATGATATCATGATGAGATGATGATGATATCATGATGAGATGATGATGATGATATCATGATGAGATGATGATAGTGATAGCATGATGAGATGCTGATAGTGATAGCATGATGAGATGATGATGATGTTGATTATAATATCATGATGAGATGATGATGATGATGATGATGATGATGATGATGATGATGATATCATGATGATGATATCATGATGATGATGATGATGATGATATCATGATGATGATATCATGATGAGATAATGATGATGATGATATCATGATGATGATATCATGATGAGATGATGATGATGACGATGATGATATCATGATGATGATATCATGATGAGATGATGATGATGATATCATGATGATGATATCATGATGAGATGATGATGATATCATGATGATGATATCATGATGAGATGATGATGATATCATGATGATGATATCATGATGAGATGATGATGATATCATGATGATGAGATGATGATGATGATGATGATGATGATGATGATATCATGATGATGATATGATGAGATGATGATGATGATGATGATGATATCATGATGAGATGATGATATCATGATGAGATGATGATATCATGATGATGATATCATGATGAGATGATGATGATATCATGATGAGATGATGATGATATCATGATGAGATGATGATGATGATAATGATATCATGATGATGAGATGATGATGATGATGATGATGATGATATGATGATGATATGATGATCATGATAGCATAATGGGATGATGATGCTATCATGATGATGATATCATGATGAGATGATGATGATGATGATGATGATATCATGATGAGATGATGATGATATCATAATGATGATATTATGATGAGATGATGATGATGATATCATGATGAGATGATGATGATATCATGATGAGATGATGATGATGATGATGATGATATCATTATGAGATGATGATGATGATATCATGATGATAATATCATGATGAGATGATGATGATGATGATGATGATATCATGATGAGATGATGATGATGATGATATCATGATGAGAAGATGATGATGATGATATCATGATGATGATATCATGATGAGATGATGATGATGATGATGATGATGATGATGATGATGATGATGATGATATCATGATGAGATGATTATGATGATATCATGATGAGATGATTATGATGATATCATGATGAGAAGATGATGATGATGATATCATGATGAGATGATGATTATGATGATGATGATGATGATGATATCATGATGATGATATCATGATTAGATGATGATGATGATGATGATATCATGATGAGAAGACGATGATGATGATATCATGATGATGATATCATGATGAGATGATGATGATGATGATGATGATATCATGATGAGATGATGATGATGATATCATGATGAGATGATGATGATGATATCATGATGATGATGATGATGATGATGATGATGATGATATCATGATGAGATGATGAGGATGATATAATGATGAGATGATGATGATGATGATGATGAGGATATCATGATGAGATGATGATGATGATGATATCATGATGATATCATGATGAGATGATGATACTGATATCATGATGAGATGATGATGCTGATATCATGATGAGATGATGATGATGATATCATGATGAGATGATGATGATGATGATGATATCATGATGAGATGATGATATCATAATGAGATGATGATGATGATGATATCATGATGAGATGATGATGATGATATCATAATGAGATGATGATGATGATATCATGATGAGATGATGATGATGATGATGATGATATCATGATGATAATATCATGATGAGATGATGATGATGATGATGATGATGATATCATGATGATGATGATGAGATGATGATGATGATGATGATGATGATGATGATGATGATGATGATGATATCATGATGAGATGATGATGATGATGATGATGATGATGATGATGATGATGATATCATGATGATAATATCATGATGAGATGATGATGATGATGATGATGATGATGATATCATGATGAGATGATGATGATGATGATGATGATATCATGATGAGATGATGATGATATCATGATGATAATATCATGATGAGATGATGATGATGATATCATGATGATGATGATGATGATGATGATGATAATGATGATGATGATGATAATGATGATGATGATGATGATGATGATATCATGATGATGATATCATGATGAGATGATGATGATGATGATATCATGATGATGATATCATGATGAGATGATGATGATGATGATGATGATATCATGATGATGATATCATGATGATGATATCATGATGAGATGATGATGATGATGATGATGATGATGATGATGATGATATCATGATGATGATATCATGATGATGATATCATGATGATGATATCATGATGATGATGATATAATGATGAGATGATGATGATATCATGATGAGATGATGATGATATCATGATGAGATGATGATGATGATGATATCATGATGAGATGATGATAGTGATAGCATGATGAGATGCTGATAGTGATAGCATGATGAGATGATGATGATGTTGATTATAATATCATGATGAGATGATGATGATGATGATGATGATGATGATGATGATATCATGATGATGATATCATGATGATGATGATGATGATGATATCATGATGATGATATCATGATGATGATATCATGATGAGATAATGATGATGATGATATCATGATGATGATATCATGATGAGATGATGATGACGATGATGATATCATGATGATGATATCATGATGAGATGATGATGATGATATCATGATGATGATATCATGATGATGATATCATGATGAGATAATGATGATGATGATATCATGATGATGATATCATGATGAGATGATGATGATGACGATGATGATATCATGATGATGATATCATGATGAGATGATGATGATATCATGATGATGATGATATCATGATGATAATATCATGATGAGATGATGATGATGATGATGATATCATGATGAGATGATGATGATGATGATGATATCATGATGAGAAGATGATGATGATGATATCATGATGATGATATCATGATGAGATGATGATGATGATGATGATGATGATGATGATGATGATGATGATGATGATGATATCATGATGAGATGATTATGATGATATCATGATGAGATGATTATGATGATATCATGATGAGAAGATGATGATGATGATATCATGATGAGATGATGATTATGATGATGATGATGATGATGATATCATGATGATGATATCATGATTAGATGATGATGATGATGATATCATGATGAGAAGACGATGATGATGATATCATGATGATGATATCATGATGAGATGATGATGATGATGATGATATCATGATGAGATGATGATGATGATATCATGATGAGATGATGATGATGATATCATGATGATGATGATGATGATGATGATGATGATGATGATGATGATGATATCATGATGAGATGATGAGGATGATATAATGATGAGATGATGATGATGATGAAGATGAGGATATCATGATGAGATGATGATGATGATGATATCATGATGATGATATCATGATGAGATGATGATACTGATATCATGATGAGATGATGATGCTGATATCATGATGAGATGATGATGATGATATCATGATGAGATGATGATGATGATGATATCATGATGAGATGATGATATCATAATGAGATGATGATGATGATGATATCATGATGAGATGATGATGATGATATCATAATGAGATGATGATGATGATGATATCATGATGAGATGATGATGATGATATCATGATGATAATATCATGATGAGATGATGATGATGATGATGATGATGATATCATGATGATGATGATGAGATGATGATGATGATATCATGATGAGATGATGATGATGATGATGATATCATGATGAGATGATGATGATGATGATGATGATGATGATGATGATGATGATGATGATATCATGATGAGATGATGATATCATGATGAGATGATGATATCATGATGATGATATCATGATGAGATGATGATGATATCATGATGAGATGATGATGATATCATGATGAGATGATGATGATGATAATGATATCATGATGATGAGATGATGATGATGATGATGATGATGATATGATGATGATATGATGATCATGATAGCATAATGGGATGATGATGCTATCATGATGATGATATCATGATGAGATGATGATGATGATGATGATGATATCATGATGAGATGATGATGATATCATAATGATGATATTATGATGAGATGATGATGATGATATCATGATGAGATGATGATGATATCATGATGAGATGATGATGATGATGATGATGATATCATTATGAGATGATGATGATGATATCATGATGATAATATCATGATGAGATGATGATGATGATGATGATGATATCATGATGAGATGATGATGATGATGATATCATGATGAGAAGATGATGATGATGATATCATGATGATGATATCATGATGAGATGATGATGATGATGATGATGATGATGATGATGATGATGATATCATGATGAGATGATTATGATGATATCATGATGAGATGATTATGATGATATCATGATGAGAAGATGATGATGATGATATCATGATGAGATGATGATTATGATGATGATGATGATGATGATATCATGATGATGATATCATGATTAGATGATGATGATGATGATGATATCATGATGAGAAGACGATGATGATGATATCATGATGATGATATCATGATGAGATGATGATGATGATGATGATGATATCATGATGAGATGATGATGATGATATCATGATGAGATGATGATGATGATATCATGATGATGATGATGATGATGATGATGATGATGATATCATGATGAGATGATGAGGATGATATAATGATGAGATGATGATGATGATGATGATGAGGATATCATGATGAGATGATGATGATGATGATATCATGATGATATCATGATGAGATGATGATACTGATATCATGATGAGATGATGATGCTGATATCATGATGAGATGATGATGATGATATCATGATGAGATGATGATGATGATGATGATATCATGATGAGATGATGATATCATAATGAGATGATGATGATGATGATATCATGATGAGATGATGATGATGATATCATAATGAGATGATGATGATGATATCATGATGAGATGATGATGATGATGATGATGATATCATGATGATAATATCATGATGAGATGATGATGATGATGATGATGATGATATCATGATGATGATGATGAGATGATGATGATGATGATGATGATGATGATGATGATGATGATGATGATATCATGATGAGATGATGATGATGATGATGATGATGATGATGATGATGATGATATCATGATGATAATATCATGATGAGATGATGATGATGATGATGATGATGATGATGATATCATGATGAGATGATGATGATGATGATGATGATATCATGATGAGATGATGATGATATCATGATGATAATATCATGATGAGATGATGATGATGATATCATGATGATGATGATGATGATGATGATGATAATGATGATGATGATGATAATGATGATGATGATGATGATGATGATATCATGATGATGATATCATGATGAGATGATGATGATGATGATATCATGATGATGATATCATGATGAGATGATGATGATGATGATGATGATATCATGATGATGATATCATGATGATGATATCATGATGAGATGATGATGATGATGATGATGATGATGATGATGATGATATCATGATGATGATATCATGATGATGATATCATGATGATGATATCATGATGATGATGATATAATGATGAGATGATGATGATATCATGATGAGATGATGATGATATCATGATGAGATGATGATGATGATGATATCATGATGAGATGATGATAGTGATAGCATGATGAGATGCTGATAGTGATAGCATGATGAGATGATGATGATGTTGATTATAATATCATGATGAGATGATGATGATGATGATGATGATGATGATGATGATGATGATATCATGATGATGATATCATGATGATGATGATGATGATGATATCATGATGATGATATCATGATGATGATATCATGATGAGATAATGATGATGATGATATCATGATGATGATATCATGATGAGATGATGATGACGATGATGATATCATGATGATGATATCATGATGAGATGATGATGATGATATCATGATGATGATATCATGATGATGATATCATGATGAGATAATGATGATGATGATATCATGATGATGATATCATGATGAGATGATGATGATGACGATGATGATATCATGATGATGATATCATGATGAGATGATGATGATATCATGATGATGATGATATCATGATGATAATATCATGATGAGATGATGATGATGATGATGATATCATGATGAGATGATGATGATGATGATGATATCATGATGAGAAGATGATGATGATGATATCATGATGATGATATCATGATGAGATGATGATGATGATGATGATGATGATGATGATGATGATGATGATGATGATGATGATATCATGATGAGATGATTATGATGATATCATGATGAGATGATTATGATGATATCATGATGAGAAGATGATGATGATGATATCATGATGAGATGATGATTATGATGATGATGATGATGATGATATCATGATGATGATATCATGATTAGATGATGATGATGATGATATCATGATGAGAAGACGATGATGATGATATCATGATGATGATATCATGATGAGATGATGATGATGATGATGATATCATGATGAGATGATGATGATGATATCATGATGAGATGATGATGATGATATCATGATGATGATGATGATGATGATGATGATGATGATGATGATGATGATATCATGATGAGATGATGAGGATGATATAATGATGAGATGATGATGATGATGAAGATGAGGATATCATGATGAGATGATGATGATGATGATATCATGATGATGATATCATGATGAGATGATGATACTGATATCATGATGAGATGATGATGCTGATATCATGATGAGATGATGATGATGATATCATGATGAGATGATGATGATGATGATATCATGATGAGATGATGATATCATAATGAGATGATGATGATGATGATATCATGATGAGATGATGATGATGATATCATAATGAGATGATGATGATGATGATATCATGATGAGATGATGATGATGATATCATGATGATAATATCATGATGAGATGATGATGATGATGATGATGATGATATCATGATGATGATGATGAGATGATGATGATGATATCATGATGAGATGATGATGATGATGATGATATCATGATGAGATGATGATGATGATGATGATGATGATGATGATGATGATGATGATGATGATATCATGATGATAATATCATGATGAGATGATGATGATGATGATGATGATGATGATGATGATGATATCATGATGAGATGATGATGATGATGATGATGATGATATCATGATGAGATGATGATGATATCATGATGATAATATCATGATGAGATGATGATGATGATATCATGATGAGATGATGATATCGATGATGATGATGATGATATCGATGATGATGATGATATCATGATGATGATATCATGATGAGATGATGATATCATGATGAGATGATGATATCATGATGAGATGATGATGATGATATCATGATGAGATGAAGATGATGATGATGATGATATCATGATGAGATGATGATATCATGATGAGATGATGATGATGATATCATGATGAGATGATGATGATGATGATGGTATCATGATGAGATGATGATGATGATATCATGATGATGATGATGATGATGATGATGATGATGATGATATCATGATGATGATATCATGATGAGATGATGATAATGATATCATGATGAGATGATGATGATGATATCATGATGAGATGATGATGATGATGATGATGATGATGATATCATGATGAGATGATGATGATATCATGATGATGATATCATGATGATGATATCATGATGAGATGATGATGATATCGATGATGATGATGATATCGATGATGATGATATCATGATGAGATGATAATATCATGATGAGATGATGATGATGATATCATGATGAGATGATGATGATGATGATGATGATGATATCATGATGAGATGATGATATCATGATGAGATGATGATGATGATGATATCATGATGAGATGATGATGATGATGATGATGATGATGATGATGATGATGATATCATGATGAGATGATGATGATGATGATGATATCATGATGAGATAATGATGATGATGATGATATCATGATGAGATGATGATGATGATGATGATATCATGATGAGATGATGATGATATCATGATGAGATGATGATGATGATATCATGATGAGATGATGATGATGATATCATGATGAGATGATGATGATGATGATGATGATGATGATGATATCATGATGAGATGATGATGATGATGATATCATGATGAGATGATGATGATATCATGATGAGATGATGATGATGATATCATGATGAGATGATGATGATGATATCATGATGAGATGATGATGATGATGATGATGATGATGATGATGATGATGATGATGATGATGATGATATCATGATGAGATGATGATGATGATGATATCATGATGAGATGATGATGATGATGATATCATGATGAGATGATGATGATGATATCATGATGAGATGATGATGATGATATCATGATGAGATGATGATGATGATGATGATGATGATGATATCATGATGAGATGATGATGATGATGATATCATGATGAGATGATGATGATGATGATATCATGATGAGATGATGATGATGATATCATGATGAGATGATGATGATGATATCATGATGAGATGATGATGATGAGATGATGATAATGATATCATGATGAGATGATGATATCATGATGAGATGATGATGATATCATGATGAGATGATGATGATGATGATATCATGATGAGATGATGATGATGATATCATGATGATAATATCATGATGAGATGATGATGATATCATGATGAGATGATGATGATATCATGATGATAATATCATGATGAGATGATGATGATATCATGATGATGATATCATGATGATGATATCATGATGATGATATCATGATGAGATGATGATGATATCATGATGATAATATCATGATGAGATGATGATATCATGATGAGATGATGATGATGATGATGATATCATGATGAGATGATGATGATATCATGATGATGATATCATGATGAGATGATGATGATATCATGATGAGATGATGATGATATCATGATAAGATGATGATGATGATGATGATGATATCATGATGATGATATCATGATGAGATGATGATAATGATATCATGATGAGATGATGATGATGATGATGATATCATGATGAGATGATGATGATGATGATGATGATGATGATGATATCATGATGAGATGATGATGATATCATGATGATGATATCATGATGAGATGATGATATCGATGATGATGATGATGATATCGATGATGATGATGATATCATGATGATGATATCATGATGAGATGATGATATCATGATGAGATGATGATATCATGATGAGATGATGATGATGATATCATGATGAGATGAAGATGATGATGATGATGATATCATGATGAGATGATGATATCATGATGAGATGATGATGATGATATCATGATGAGATGATGATGATGATGATGGTATCATGATGAGATGATGATGATGATATCATGATGATGATGATGATGATGATGATGATGATATCATGATGATGATATCATGATGAGATGATGATGATATCATGATGATGATATCATGATGAGATGATGATGATATCATGATGAGACGATGATGATGATATCATGCTGAGATGATGATGATGATATCATGATGATGATATCATGATGAGATGATGATGATATCATGATGAGACGATGATGATGATATCATGATGAGATGATGATGATGATATCATGATGAGATGATGATGATGATATCATGATGAGATGATGATGATGATGATGATATCATGATGAGATGATGATGATGATGATATCATGATGAGATGATGATGATGATGATATCATGATGAGATGATGATGATGATATCATGATGAGATGATGATGATGATATCATGATGAGATGATGATGATGAGATGATGATAATGATATCATGATGAGATGATGATATCATGATGAGATGATGATGATATCATGATGAGATGATGATGATGATGATATCATGATGAGATGATGATGATGATATCATGATGATAATATCATGATGAGATGATGATGATGATGATATCATGATGAGATGATGATGATATCATGATGATAATATCATGATGAGATGATGATGATATCATGATGATGATATCATGATGATGATATCATGATGATGATATCATGATGAGATGATGATGATATCATGATGATAATATCATGATGAGATGATGATATCATGATGAGATGATGATGATGATGATGATATCATGATGAGATGATGATGATATCATGATGATGATATCATGATGAGATGATGATGATATCATGATGAGATGATGATGATATCATGATAAGATGATGATGATGATGATGATATCATGATGATGATATCATGATGAGATGATGATAATGATATCATGATGAGATGATTATGATGATGATGATATCATGATGAGATGATGATGATATCATGATGAGATGATGATGATGATGATGATGATATCATGATGAGATGATGATGATATCATGATGATGATATCATGATGAGATGATGATATCGATGATGATGATGATGATATCGATGATGATGATGATATCATGATGATGATATCATGATGAGATGATGATATCATGATGAGATGATGATATCATGATGAGATGATGATGATGATATCATGATGAGATGAAGATGATGATGATGATGATATCATGATGAGATGATGATATCATGATGAGATGATGATGATGATATCATGATGAGATGATGATGATGATGATGGTATCATGATGAGATGATGATGATGATATCATGATGATGATGATGATGATGATGATGATGATGATATCATGATGATGATATCATGATGAGATGATGATGATATCATGATGATGATATCATGATGAGATGATGATGATATCATGATGAGACGATGATGATGATATCATGCTGAGATGATGATGATGATATCATGATGATGATATCATGATGAGATGATGATGATATCATGATGAGACGATGATGATGATATCATGATGAGATGATGATGATGATATCATGATGAGATGATGATGATGATATCATGATGAGATGATGATGATGATGATGATATCATGATGAGATGATGGTGATGATGATATCATGATGAGATGATGATGATGATGATATCATGATGAGATGATGATGATGATATCATGATGAGATGATGATGATGATATCATGATGAGATGATGATGATGAGATGATGATAATGATATCATGATGAGATGATGATATCATGATGAGATGATGATGATATCATGATGAGATGATGATGATGATGATATCATGATGAGATGATGATGATGATATCATGATGATAATATCATGATGAGATGATGATGATGATGATATCATGATGAGATGATGATGATATCATGATGATAATATCATGATGAGATGATGATGATATCATGATGATGATATCATGATGATGATATCATGATGATGATATCATGATGAGATGATGATGATATCATGATGATAATATCATGATGAGATGATGATATCATGATGAGATGATGATGATGATGATGATATCATGATGAGATGATGATGATATCATGATGATGATATCATGATGAGATGATGATGATATCATGATGAGATGATGATGATATCATGATAAGATGATGATGATGATGATGATATCATGATGATGATATCATGATGAGATGATGATAATGATATCATGATGAGATGATGATGATGATGATGATATCATGATGAGATGATGATGATATCATGATGAGATGATGATGATGATGATGATATCATGATGAGATGATGATGATATCATGATGATGATATCATGATGAGATGATGATATCGATGATGATGATGATGATATCGATGATGATGATGATATCATGATGATGATATCATGATGAGATGATGATATCATGATGAGATGATGATATCATGATGAGATGATGATGATGATATCATGATGAGATGAAGATGATGATGATGATGATATCATGATGAGATGATGATATCATGATGAGATGATGATGATGATATCATGATGAGATGATGATGATGATGGTATCATGATGAGATGATGATGATGATATCATGATGATGATGATGATGATGATGATGATGATATCATGATGATGATATCATGATGAGATGATGATGATATCATGATGATGATATCATGATGAGATGATGATGATATCATGATGAGACGATGATGATGATATCATGCTGAGATGATGATGATGATATCATGATGATGATATCATGATGAGATGATGATGATATCATGATGAGACGATGATGATGATATCATGATGATGATATCATGATGACAAGACGATGATGATGATATCATGATGAGATGATGATAATGATAGCATGATGAGATGATGATGATAATGATATCATGATGAGATGATGATGATATCATGATGAGATGATGATGATAATGATATCATGATGAGATGATGATGATATCATGATGAGATGATGATGATGATGATGATGATATCATGATGAGATGATGATGATGATATCATGATGAGATGATGATGATGATATCATGATGATAATATCATGATGAGATAATGATGATGATATCATGATGATGATATCATGATGAGATGATGATGATATCATGATGAGATGATAATGATGATATCATGATGAGATGATGATGATATCATGATGAGATGATAATGATGATATCATGATGAGATGATGATGATTATGATATCATTATGAGATGATGATGATGATATCATGATGATAATATCATGATGAGATGATGATGATGATGATATCATGATGATGATATCATGATGATAATATCATGATGAGATAATGATGATGATATCATGATGAGATGATGAAGATATCATGATGATGATATCATGATGAGATGATAATGATGATATCATGATGAGGATGATGATATCATGATGAGATGATGATGATGATATCATGATGAGATGATGATGATGATGATGAGATGATGATGATGATGATGATGATGATATCATGATGAGATGATGATGATATGATATGATGATGATGATGATGATGATGATGATGATGATGATGATGATGATGATGATGATATCATGATGAGATGATGATGATGAGATGATGATGATGATGATGATATCATGATGAGATGATGATGATGATGATATCATGATGAGATGATGATGATGATATCATGATGAGATGATGATAATGATATCATGATGAGATGATGATGATGATATCATGATGAGATGATGATGATGATGATATCATGATGAGATGATGATGATGCTGATGATATCATGATGAGATGATGATGATGATGATGATGATATCATGATGAGATGATGATGATGATATCATGATGAGATGATGATGATGATGATATCATGATGATGATATCATGATGATAATATCATGATGAGATGATGATATCATGATGAGATGATGATGATGATATCATGATGAGATGATGATGATATCATGATGATGATATCATGATGAGATGATGATGATGATGATGATATCATGATGATAATATCATGATGAGATGATGATATCATGATGAGATGATGATGATGATATCATGATGAGATGATGATGATATCATGATGAGATGATGATGATGATGATGATGATATCATGATGAGATGATGATGATGATGATGATATCATGATGAGATGATGATAATGATATCATGATGAGATGATGATGATGATATCATGATGAGATGATGATGATGATATCATGATGAGATGATGATATCATGATGAGATGATGATGATATCATGATAAGATGATGATGATGATGATATCATGATGAGATGATGATAATGATATCATGATGAGATGATGATGATATCATGATGAGATGATGATGATGATGATCATATCATGATGATGATATCATGATGAGATGATGATAATGATTTCATGATGAGATGATGATGATGATATCATGATGAGATGATGATGATGATATCATGATGAGATGATGATGATGATGATGATGATGATGATGATGATGATGATGATATCATGATGAGATGATGATGATATCATGATGATGATATCATGATGATGATATCATGATGATGATATCATGATGATGATATCATGATGATGATATCATGATGAGATGATGATGATATCGATGATGATGATGATATCGATGATGATGATGATATCATGATGAGATGATGATATCATGATGAGATGATGATGATGATATCATGATGAGATGATGATGATGATGATGATGATGATATCATGATGAGATGATGATATCATGATGAGATGATGATGATGATGATATCATGATGAGATGATGATGATGATGATGATGATGATATCATGATGAGATGATGATGATGATGATGATGATGATGATGATGATATCATGATGATGATATCATGATGAGATGATGATGATATCATGATGATGATATCATGATGAGATGATGATGATATCATGATGAGACGATGATGATGATATCATGTTGAGATGATGATGATGATATCATGATGATGATATCATGATGAGATGATGATGATATCATGATGAGACGATGATGATGATATCATGATGATGATATCATGATGAGAAGACGATGATGATGATATCATGATGAGATGATGATAATGATAGCATGATGAGATGATGATGATAATGATATCATGATTAGATGATGATGATGATATCATGATGAGAAGACGATGATGATGATATCATGATGAGATGATGAAGATGATGTTGATATCATGATGAGATGATGATGATATCATGATGATGATGATATCAAGATGATAATATCATGATGAGATGATGATGATGATGATGATGATGATGATGATATCATGATGAGATAGCGATGATGATGATGATATCATGATGAGATGATGATGATATCATGATGATAATATCATGATGAGATGATGATGATGATGATGATGATGATGATGATGATGATATCATGATGAGAAGACGATGATGATGATATCATGATGATGATATCATGATGATATGATGATGATGATGATGATGATGATGATGATGATGATGATATCATGATGAGATGATGATGATGATGATATCATGATGAGCTGATGATGATGATGATGATGATGATGATGATGATATCATGATGATGATGATGATGATGATATCATGATGAGATGATGATGATGATATCATGATGAGATGATGATGATGATATCATGATGAGATGATGATGATATCATGATGATAATATCATGATGAGATGATGATAATGATATCATGATGAGATGATGATGATGATATCATGATGAGATGATGATGATGATGATGATGATGATATCATGATAAGATAATAAAGATGATGATATCATAATGAGATGATGATGATGATATCATGATGAGATGATGATGATGATGATGATGATATCATGATGATGGTATCATGATGAGATGATGATAATGATATAATGATGAGATGATGATGATGATGATGATATCATGATGAGATGATGATGATATCATGATGAGATAATGATGATGATGATATCATGATGAGATGATGATGATGATGATGATATCATGATGATGATATCATGATGAGATGATGATAATGATATCATGATGAGATGATGATGATGACATCATGATGAGATGATGATGATGATGATGATGATGATGATGATGATGATATCATGATGAGATGATGATAATGATATCATGATGAGATGATGATGATGATGATGATATCATGATGATAATATCATGATGAGATGATGATGATGATGAGGATGATGATATCATGATGAGATGATGATGATGATGATGATATCATGATGATAATATCATGATGAGATGATGATGATGATGAGGATGATGATATCATGATGAGATGATGATGATGATATCATGATGAGATGATGATGATGATGATGATGATGATGATATCATGATGAGATGATGATGATGAGATGATGATGATGATGATATCATGATGAGATGATGATGATGATGATATCATGATGAGATGATGATGATGATATCATGATGAGATGATGATAATGATATCATGATGAGATGATGATGATGATATCATGATGAGATGATGATGATGATGATGATATCATGATGAGATGATGATGATGCTGATGATATCATGATGAGATGATGATGATGATGATGATGATATCATGATGAGATGATGATGATGATGATGATGATATCATGATGAGATGATGATGATGATGATATCATGATGATAATATCATGATGAGATGATGATATCATGATGAGATGATGATGATGATATCATGATGAGATGATGATGATATCATGATGATGATATCATGATGAGATGATGATGATGATGATGATGATATCATGATGATAATATCATGATGAGATGATGATATCATGATGAGATGATGATGATGATATCATGATGAGATGATGATGATATCATGATGATGATATCATGATGAGATGATGATGATGATGATATCATGATGAGATGATGATGATGATGATATCATGATGATGATATCATGATGAGATGATGATAATGATATCATGATGAGATGATGATGATGATATCATGATGAGATGATGATGATGATATCATGATGAGATGATGATGATATCATGATGAGATGATGATGATATCATGATAAGATGATGATGATGATGATGATGATGATATCATGATGAGATGATGATGATATCATGATGAGATGATGATGATGATGATGATATCATGATGATGATATCATGATGAGATGATGATAATGATATCATGATGAGATGATGATGATGATATCATGATGAGATGATGATGATGATATCATGATGAGATGATGATGATGATGATGATGATATCATGATGAGATGATGATGATATCATGATGATGATATCATGATGATGATATCATGATGAGATGATGATGATATCGATGATGATGATGATATCGATGATGATGATGATATCATGATGAGATGATGATATCATGATGAGATGATGATGATGATATCATGATGAGATGATGATGATGATGATGATGATGATATCATGATGAGATGATGATATCATGATGAGATGATGATGATGATGATATCATGATGAGATGATGATGATGATGATGATGATGATATCATGATGAGATGATGATGATGATGATGAT
>CM069867.1:35269002-35336502 GCA_036172795.1 Pelodytes ibericus
ATGATGAGATGATGATGATGATGATGATGATATCATGATGAGATGATGATGATGATATCATGATGAGATGATGATGATGATATCATGATGATGATGATGATGATGATGATGATGATGATGATGATGATGATGATATCATGATGAGATGATGAGGATGATATAATGATGAGATGATGATGATGATGATGATGAGGATATCATGATGAGATGATGATGATGATGATATCATGATGATGATATCATGATGAGATGATGATACTGATATCATGATGAGATGATGATGCTGATATCATGATGAGATGATGATGATGATATCATGATGAGATGATGATGATGATGATGATATCATGATGAGATGATGATATCATAATGAGATGATGATGATGATGATATCATGATGAGATGATGATGATGATATCATAATGAGATGATGATGATGATATCATGATGAGATGATGATGATGATGATGATGATATCATGATGATAATATCATGATGAGATGATGATGATGATGATGATGATGATATCATGATGATGATGATGAGATGATGATGATGATGATGATGATGATGATGATGATGATGATGATGATGATATCATGATGAGATGATGATGATGATGATGATGATGATGATGATGATGATGATGATATCATGATGATAATATCATGATAAGATGATGATGATGATGATGATGATGATGATGATGATATCATGATGAGATGATGATGATGATGATGATGATATCATGATGAGATGATGATGATATCATGATGATAATATCATGATGAGATGATGATGATGATATCATGATGATGATGATGATGATGATGATGATAATGATGATGATGATGATAATGATGATGATGATGATGATGATGATATCATGATGATGATATCATGATGAGATGATGATGATGATGATATCATGATGATGATATCATGATGAGATGATGATGATGATGATGATGATATCATGATGATGATATCATGATGATGATATCATGATGAGATGATGATGATGATGATGATGATGATGATGATGATATCATGATGATGATATCATGATGATGATATCATGATGATGATATCATGATGATGATATCATGATGATGATGATATAATGATGAGATGATGATGATATCATGATGAGATGATGATGATATCATGATGAGATGATGATGATGATGATATCATGATGAGATGATGATAGTGATAGCATGATGAGATGCTGATAGTGATAGCATGATGAGATGATGATGATGTTGATTATAATATCATGATGAGATGATGATGATGATGATGATGATGATGATGATGATGATATCATGATGATGATATCATGATGATGATGATGATGATGATATCATGATGATGATATCATGATGATGATATCATGATGAGATAATGATGATGATGATATCATGATGATGATATCATGATGAGATGATGATGATGATGACGATGATGATATCATGATGATGATATCATGATGAGATGATGATGATGATATCATGATGATGATATCATGATGATGATATCATGATGAGATAATGATGATGATGATATCATGATGATGATATCATGATGAGATGATGATGATGACGATGATGATATCATGATGATGATATCATGATGAGATGATGATGATATCATGATGATGATGATATCATGATGATAATATCATGATGAGATGATGATGATGATGATGATATCATGATGAGATGATGATGATGATGATGATATCATGATGAGAAGATGATGATGATGATATCATGATGATGATATCATGATGAGATGATGATGATGATGATGATGATGATGATGATGATGATGATGATGATGATGATGATGATATCATGATGAGATGATTATGATGATATCATGATGAGATGATTATGATGATATCATGATGAGAAGATGATGATGATGATATCATGATGAGATGATGATTATGATGATGATGATGATGATGATATCATGATGATGATATCATGATTAGATGATGATGATGATGATATCATGATGAGAAGACGATGATGATGATATCATGATGATGATATCATGATGAGATGATGATGATGATGATGATGATATCATGATGAGATGATGATGATGATATCATGATGAGATGATGATGATGATATCATGATGATGATGATGATGATGATGATGATGATGATGATGATGATGATGATGATATCATGATGAGATGATGAGGATGATATAATGATGAGATGATGATGATGATGAAGATGAGGATATCATGATGAGATGATGATGATGATGATATCATGATGATGATATCATGATGAGATGATGATACTGATATCATGATGAGATGATGATGCTGATATCATGATGAGATGATGATGATGATATCATGATGAGATGATGATGATGATGATATCATGATGAGATGATGATATCATAATGAGATGATGATGATGATGATATCATGATGAGATGATGATGATGATATCATAATGAGATGATGATGATGATGATATCATGATGAGATGATGATGATGATATCATGATGATAATATCATGATGAGATGATGATGATGATGATGATGATGATATCATGATGATGATGATGAGATGATGATGATGATATCATGATGAGATGATGATGATGATGATGATATCATGATGAGATGATGATGATGATGATGATGATGATGATGATGATGATGATGATGATATCATGATGATAATATCATGATGAGATGATGATGATGATGATGATGATGATGATGATGATATCATGATGAGATGATGATGATGATGATGATATCATGATGAGATGATGATGATATCATGATGATAATATCATGATGAGATGATGATGATGATATCATGATGATGATGATGATGATGATGATGATAATGATGATGATGATGATGATAATGATGATGATGATGATGATGATGATATCATGATGATGATATCATGATGAGATGATGATGATGATGATATCATGATGATGATATCATGATGATGATATCATGATGATGATATCATGATGATGATGATATAATGATGAGATGATGATGATATCATGATGAGATGATGATGATATCATGATGAGATGATGATGATGATGATATCATGATGAGATGATGATAGTGATAGCATGATGAGATGCTGATAGTGATAGCATGATGAGATGATGATGATGTTGATTATAATATCATGATGAGATGATGATGATGATGATGATGATGATGATGATGATGATGATGATATCATGATGATGATATCATGATGATGATGATGATGATGATATCATGATGATGATATCATGATGATGATATCATGATGAGATAATGATGATGATGATATCATGATGATGATATCATGATGAGATGATGATGATGATGACGATGATGATATCATGATGATGATATCATGATGAGATGATGATGATGATATCATGATGATGATATCATGATGATGATATCATGATGAGATGATGATGATGATGATATCATGATGATGATATCATGATGATGATATCATGATGAGATAATGATGATGATGATATCATGATGATGATATCATGATGAGATGATGATGATGACGATGATGATATCATGATGATGATATCATGATGAGATGATGATGATGATGATGATGATATCATGATGAGATGATGATGATGATGATGATGATGATGATGATGATGATATCATGATGATGATATCATGATGAGATGATGATGATGATGATGATGATGATGATATCATGATGAGATGATGATGATATCATGATGATGATATCATGATGAGATGATGATGATATCATGATGATGATATCATGATGAGATGATGATGATATCATGATGATGAGATGATGATGATGATGATGATGATATCATGATGAGATGATGATGATGATGATGATGATGATGATGATGATATCATGATGAGATGATGATATCATGATGATGATATCATGATGAGATGATGATGATATCATGATGAGAAGATGATGAAATCATGATGAGATGATGATGATGATGATGATATCATGATGATGAGATGATGATGATGATGATGAGATGATGATGATATGATGATGATATGATGATAATGATAGCATAATGGGATGATGATGCTATCATGATGATGATATCATGATGAGATGATGATGATGATGATGATGATATCATGATGAGATGATGATGATATCATAATGATGATATTATGATGAGATGATGATGATGATGATATCATGATGAGATGATGATGATATCATGATGAGATGATGATGATGATGATGATGATGATATCATTATGAGATGATGATGATGATATCATGATGATGATGATATCATGATGATAATATCATGATGAGATGATGATGAGATGATGATGTTGATATCATGATGAGATGATGATGATGATGATATCATGATGAGAAGATGATGATGATGATGATATCATGATGATGATATCATGATGATGATATCATGATGAGATGATGATGATGATGATGATGATGATGATGATGATGATATCATGATGAGATGATTATGATGATATCATGATGAGAAGACGATGATGATGATATCATGATGATGATATCATGATGAGATGATGATGATGATGATGATATCATGATGAGATGATTATGATGATATCATGATGAGATGATGATGATGATATCATGATGAGATGATGCTGATGATGACGATGATGATGATGATGATGATGATGATGATATCATGATGAGATGATGATGATGATGATATCATGATGAGATGATGATGATGATATCATGATGATGATATCATGATGATGATATCATGATGAGATGATATCATGATTAGATGATGATGATGATGATATCATGATGATGATATCATGATGAGATGAAGATGATGATGATGATGATGATGATGATGATATCATGATGAGATGATGATGATGATATCATGATGATGATGATGATGATGATATCATGATGATGATGATGATGATGATGATGATGATGATGATGATGATATCATGATGATGATGATATCATGATGATGATGATGATGATGATGATGATGATGATGATATCATGATGATGATGATATCATGATGAGATGATGATGATGATATCATGGTGAGATGATGATGTTGATATCATGATGAGATGATGATGATATCATGATGAGATGATGATGATGATGATATCATGATGATGATGATATCATGATGATGATATCATGATGAGATGATGATGATGATGATGATGATATCATGATTAGATGATGATGATGATGATATCATGATGAGAAGACGATGATGATGATATCATGATGATGATATCATGATAAAATGATGATGATGATGATGATGATATCATGATGAGATGATGATGATGATATCATGATGATGATGATATCATGATGATAATATCATGATGAGATGATGATGAGACGATGATGATGATATCATGATGATGATATCATGATAAAATGATGATGATGATGATGATGATATCATGATGAGATGATGATGATATCATAATGATGATATTATGATGAGATGAAGATGATGATATCATTATGAGATGATGATGATATCATGATGAGATGATGATGATGATGATAATGATGATGATATCATTATGAGATGATGATGATGATATCATGATGATGATGATATCATGATGATAATATCATGATGAGATGATGATGAGATGATGATGTTGATATCATGATGAGATGATGATGATGATGATATCATGATGAGAAGATGATGATGATGATATCATGATGAAGATATCATGATGAGATGATGATGATGATGATGATGATGATGATGATGATATCATGATGAGATGATTATGATGATATCATGATGAGAAGACGATGATGATGATATCATGATGATGATATCATGATGAGATGATTATGATGATATCATGATGAGATGATGATGATGATATCATGATGAGATGATGATGATGATGATGATGATGATGATGATGATGATATCATGATGAGATGATGATGATGATGATATCATGATGAGATGATGATGTTGATATCATGATGAGATGATGATGATGATGATGATATCATGATGAGATGATGATGATGATGATATCATGATGAGATGATGATGATGATATCATGATGATGATATCATGATGATGATATCATGATGAGATGATATCATGATTAGCTGATGATGATGATGATATCATGATGATGATATCATGATGAGATGATGATGATGATGATGATGATATCATGATGAGATGATGATGATGATGATATCATGATGAGATGATGATGATGATATCATGATGATGATGATGATGATGATGATGATGATATCATGATGAGATGATGATATCATGATGAGATGATGATGATGATGATATCATGATGAGATGATGATGATGATATCATGATGATGATGATGATGATGATGATGATGATGATATCATGATGATGATGATATCATGATGAGATGATGATATCATGATGAGATGATGATGATGATGATATCATGATGAGATGATGATGTTGATATCATGATGAGATGATGATGATATCATGATGAGATGATGATGATGATGATGATGATATCATGATGATGATGATATCATGATGATGATATCATGATGAGATGATGATGATGATGATGATTAGATGATGATGATGATGATATCATGATGAGAAGACGATGATGATGATATCATGATGATGATATCATGATAAAATGATGATGATGATGATGATATCATGATGAGATGATGATGATGATATCATGATGAGATGATGATGATGATATGATGATGATGATGATGATGATGATGATGATGATGATGATATCATGATGATGATATCATGATGAGATGATGATGATGATGATGATATCATGATGATATCATGATGAGATGATGATGATGATGATGAAGATATCATGATGATGATATCATGATGAGATGATGATGATGATGATATCATGATGATGATATCATGATGAGATGATGATGATGATGATGATATCATGATGAGATGATGATGATGATATCATGATGATGATATCATGATGAGATGATGATGATATCATGATGATGATATCATGATGATGATATCATGATGATGATATCATGATGAGATGATGATGATGATATCATGATGAGATGATGATGATGATATCATGATGAGATGATGATGATGATATCATGATGAGATGATGATGATATCATGATGAGATGATGATGATATCATGATAAAATGATGATGATGATGATGATATCATGATGAGATGATGATGATGATATCATGATGAGATGATGATGATGATATCATGATGAGATGATGATGATGATGATGATATCATGATGAGATGATGATGATGATATCATAATGATGATATCATGATGAGATGATGATGATATCATGATGATGATATCATGATGATGATATCATGATGAGATGATGATGATGATATCATGATGAGATGATGATGATGATATCATGATGAGATGATGATGATATCATGATGAGATGATGATGATGATATCATGATGATGATGATGATGATGATGATGATGATGATGATGATGATGATGATGATGATGATATCATGATGATGATGATATCATGATGAGATGATGATGATGATATCATGATGAGATGATGATGTTGATATCATGATGAGATGATGATGATATCATGATGAGATGATGATGATGATGATGATGATGAGAAGACGATGATGATGATATCATGATGATGATATCATGATGAGATGATGATGATGATGATGATGATGATGATGATATCATGATTAGATGATGATTATGATGATATCATGATGAGAAGACGATGATGATGATATCATGATGATGATATCATGATAAAATGATGATGATGATGATGATGATATCATGATGAGATGATGATGATGATATCATGATGAGATGATGATATGATGATGATGATGATGATGATGATGATGATGATGATATCATGATGATGATATCATGATGAGATGATGATGATGATGATATCATGATGATGATATCATGATGATGATATCATGATGAGATGATGATGATGATGATGATATCATGATGATGATATCATGATGAGATGATGATGATATCATGATGATGATATCATGATGATGATATCATGATGAGATGATGATGATGATATCATGATGAGATGATGATGATGATATCATGATGAGATGATGATGATATCATGATGAGATGATGATGATATCATGATAAAATGATGATAATGATATCATGATGAGATGATGATGATGATATCATGATGAGATGATGATGATGATATCATGATGATGATATCATGATGAGATGATAATGATGATATCATGATGAGATGATGATGATGATATCATGATGAGATGATGATGATGATATCATGATGAGATGATGATGATATCATGATGATATCATGATAAAATGATGATGATGATGATGATATCATGATGAGATGATGATGATGATATCATGATGAGATGATGATGATGATATCATGATGATGATGATGATGATGATGATGATGATGATGATGATGATGATATCATGATGATGATATCATGATGAGATGATGATGATGATGATGATATCATGATGATGATATCATGATGAGATGATGATGATGATGATATCATGATGATGATATCATGATGAGATGATGATGATGATATCATGATGATGATATCATGATGAGATGATGATGATGATGATATCATGATGATGATATCATGATGATGATATCATGATGATGATATCATGATGAGATGATGATGATGATGATGATATCATGATGAGATGATGATGATGATATCATGATGATGATATCATGATGAGATGATGATGATATCATGATGATGATATCATGATGATGATATCATGATGAGATGATGATGATGATATCATGATGAGATGATGATGATGATATCATGATGAGATGATGATGATATCATGATGAGATGATGATGATATCATGATGAGATTATGATGATGATGATGATGATGATGATGATGATGATGATGATATCATGATGATGATATCATGATGAGATGATGATGATGATGATGATATCATGATGATGATATCATGATGAGATGATGTTGATGATGATGATGATGATGATGATGATGATGATGATGATATAATGATGTTGATATGATGATGATATGATGATAATGATAGCATGATGGGATGATGATATCATGATGAGATGATGATGATATCATGATGAGATGATGATGATATCATGATGAGATGATGATGATATCATGATGAGATGATGATGATGATATCATGATGAGATGACGATGATGATATCAAGATGAGAAGACGATGATGATCATATCATGATGATGATATCATGATGAGATGATGATGATGATATCATGATGAGATGATGATGATATCATGATGATGATCTCATGATGAGATGATGATGTCATGATGATGATAACATGATGAGGTGATGATAGTGATAGCATGATGAGATGATGATGTTGATAGCATGATGAGATGATGATGTTGATATCATGATGAGATGATGATGATGATGATATCATGATGGGATGATGATGATGATGATGATATCATGATGATGATGATATCATGATGATAATATCATGATGAGATGATGATGATGATGATGATATCATGATTAGATGATGATGATGATGATATAATGATGAGAAGATGATGATGATGATATCATGATGAGATGATGATGATGATGATATCTTGATGATGATATCATGATGATGATATCATGATGAGATGATGATGATAATGATGATATAATGATGAGATGATGATGATGATGATATCATGATGAGATGATGATGATGATATCATGATGAGATGATGATAGTGATAGCATGATGAGATGCTGATAGTGATAGCATGATGAGATGATGATGATATCATGATGATGATGATATCATGATGATAATATCATGATGAGATGATGATGATGATGATGATATCATGATGAGATGATGATGATGATGATGATATCATGATGAGATGATGATGATATCATGATGATGATGATATCATGATGATAATATCATGATGAGATGATGATGATGATGATGATATCATGATGAGATGATGATGATGATATCATGATGAGATGATGATGATGATATCATGATGATGATGATGATGATGATGATGATGATGATGATGATATCATGATGAGATGATAATGATGATGATGATATCATGATGAGATGATGAGGATGATATAATGATGAGATGATGATGATGATGATGATGAGGATATCATGATGAGATGATGATGATGATATCATGATGAGATGATGATGATGATGATATCATGATGAGATGATGATATCATAATGAGATGATGATGATGATGATATCATGATGAGATGATGATGATGATATCATAATGAGATGATGATGATGATGATATCATGATGAGATGATGATGATGATGATGATGATATCATGATGATAATATCATGATGAGATGATGATACTGATATCATGATGAGATGATGGTGATGATATCATGATGAGATGATGATGATGATATCATGATGAGATGATGATGATGATGATATCATGATGAGATGATGATATCATAATGAGATGATGATGATGATGATATCATGATGAGATGATGATGATGATATCATAATGAGATGATGATGATGATGATATCATGATGAGATGATGATGATGATGATGATGATGATATCATGATGATAATATCATGATGAGATAATGATGATGATGATGATGATGATGATGATGATGATATCATGATGATGATGATGAGATGATGATGATGATATCATGATGAGATGATGATGATGATGATGATGATATCATGATGAGATGATGATGATGATGATGATGATGATGATGATGATGATATCATGATGATAATATCATGATGAGATGATGATGATGATGATGATGATGATGATGATGATATCATGATGAGATGATGATGATGATGATGATGATGATATCATGATGAGATGATGATGATATCATGATGATAATATCATGATGAGATGATGATGATGATATCATGATGATGATGATGATGATGATAATGATGATGATGATGATAATGATGATGATGATGATGATGATGATGATATCATGATGATGATATCATGATGAGATGATGATGATGATGATATCATGATGAGATGATGATGATGATGATGATGATATCATGATGATGATATCATGATGATGATATCATGATGAGATGATGATGATGATGATGATGATATCATGATGATGATATCATGATGATGATATCATGATGATGATATCATGATGATGATGATATCATGATGAGATGATGATGATATCATGATGAGATGATAATGATATCATGATGAGATGATGATGATGATGATATCATGATGAGATGATGATAGTGATAGCATGATGAGATGCTGATAGTGATAGCATGATGAGATGATGATGATGTTGATTATAATATCATGATGAGATGATGATGATGATGATGATGATGATGATGATGATGATGATGATGATATCATGATGATGATATCATGATGATGATGATGATGATGATATCATGATGATGATATCATGATGATGATATCATGATGAGATAATGATGATGATGATATCATGATGATGATATCATGATGATGATATCATGATGATGATGACGATGATGATATCATGATGATGATATCATGATGAGATGATGATGATGATATCATGATGATGATATCATGATGAGATAATGATGATGATGATATCATGATGATGATATCATGATGAGATGATGATGATGACGATATCATGATGAGATGATGATGATGACGATGATGATATCATGATGATGATATCATGATGAGATGATGATGATGATGATGATGATATCATGATGAGATGATGATGATGATGATATCATGATGAGATGATGATGATATCATGATGAGATGATGATGATATCATGATGATGATATCATGATGAGATGATGATGATATCATGATGATGAGATGATGATGATATCATGATGATGATATCATGATGAGATGATGATATCATGATGATGAGATGATGATGATGATGATGATGATGATATCATGATGATGATATCATGATGAGATGATGATGATGATGATGATGATGATGATGATGATATCATGATGAGATGATGATATCATGATGATGATATCATGATGAGATGATGATGATATCATGATGAGATGATGATGAAATCATGATGAGATGATGATGATGATGATGATGATGATGATATCATGATGATGAGATGATGATGATGA
Organism: Pelodytes ibericus; assembly: GCA_036172795.1. Taxonomy (NCBI): domain Eukaryota; kingdom Metazoa; phylum Chordata; class Amphibia; order Anura; family Pelodytidae; genus Pelodytes; species Pelodytes ibericus. The sequence goes on from CM069867.1 coordinate 35,281,338, forward strand.
TGAGATGATGATGATGATGATGATGATGATATCATGATGATGAGATGATGATGATGATGAGATGATGATGATATGATGATGATATGATGATAATGATAGCATAATGGGATGATGATGCTATCATGATGATGATATCATGATGAGATGATGATGATGATGATGATATCATGATGAGATGATGATGATATCATAATGATGATATTATGATGAGATGATGATGATGATATCATGATGAGATGATGATGATATCATGATGAGATGATGATGATGATATCATGATGAGATGACGATGATGATGATATCAAGATGAGAAGACGATGATGATCATATCATGATGATGATATCATGATGACATGATGATGATGATATCATGATGAGATGATGATGATATCATGATGATGATCTCATGATGAGATGATGATGTCATGATGATGATAACATGATGAGATGTTGATAGTGATAGCATGATGAGATGATGATATCATGATGAGATGATGATGATAATGATGATATAATGATGAGATGATGATGATGATGATATCATGATGAGATGATGATGATGATATCATGATGAGATGATGATAGTGATAGCATGATGAGATGCTGATAGTGATAGCATGATGAGATGATGATGATATCATGATGATGATGATATCATGATGATAATATCATGATGAGATGATGATGATGATGATGATATCATGATGAGATGATGATGATGATGATGATATCATGATGAGATGATGATGATATCATGATGATGATGATATCATGATGATAATATCATGATGAGATGATGATGATGATGATGATATCATGATGAGATGATGATGATGATATCATGATGAGATGATGATGATGATATCATGATGATGATGATGATGATGATGATGATGATGATGATATCATGATGAGATGATAATGATGATGATGATATCATGATGAGATGATGAGGATGATATAATGATGAGATGATGATGATGATGATGATGAGGATATCATGATGAGATGATGATGATGATATCATGATGAGATGATGATGATGATGATATCATGATGAGATGATGATATCATAATGAGATGATGATGATGATGATATCATGATGAGATGATGATGATGATATCATAATGAGATGATGATGATGATGATATCATGATGAGATGATGATGATGATGATGATGATATCATGATGATAATATCATGATGAGATGATGATACTGATATCATGATGAGATGATGGTGATGATATCATGATGAGATGATGATGATGATATCATGATGAGATGATGATGATGATGATATCATGATGAGATGATGATATCATAATGAGATGATGATGATGATGATATCATGATGAGATGATGATGATGATATCATAATGAGATGATGATGATGAAGATATCATGATGAGATGATGATGATGATGATGATGATGATATCATGATGATAATATCATGATGAGATAATGATGATGATGATGATGATGATGATGATGATGATGATATCATGATGATGATGATGAGATGATGATGATGATATCATGATGAGATGATGATGATGATGATGATGATATCATGATGAGATGATGATGATGATGATGATGATGATGATGATATCATGATGATAATATCATGATGAGATGATGATGATGATGATGATGATGATGATGATGATATCATGATGAGATGATGATGATGATGATGATGATGATATCATGATGAGATGATGATGATATCATGATGATAATATCATGATGAGATGATGATGATGATATCATGATGATGATGATGATGATGATAATGATGATGATGATGATAATGATGATGATGATGATGATGATGATGATATCATGATGATGATATCATGATGAGATGATGATGATGATGATGATGATGATGATGATATCATGATGATAATATCATGATGAGATGATGATGATGATGATGATGATGATGATGATGATATCATGATGAGATGATGATGATGATGATGATGATGATATCATGATGAGATGATGATGATATCATGATGATAATATCATGATGAGATGATGATGATGATATCATGATGATGATGATGATGATGATAATGATGATGATGATGATAATGATGATGATGATGATGATGATGATGATATCATGATGATGATATCATGATGAGATGATGATGATGATGATATCATGATGAGATGATGATGATGATGATGATGATATCATGATGATGATATCATGATGATGATATCATGATGAGATGATGATGATGATGATGATGATATCATGATGATGATATCATGATGATGATATCATGATGATGATATCATGATGATGATGATATCATGATGAGATGATGATGATATCATGATGAGATGATAATGATATCATGATGAGATGATGATGATATCATGATGAGATGATGATAGTGATAGCATGATGAGATGCTGATAGTGATAGCATGATGAGATGATGATGATGTTGATTATAATATCATGATGAGATGATGATGATGATGATGATGATGATGATGATGATGATGATGATGATGATGATGATATCATGATGATGATATCATGATGATGATGATGATGATGATATCATGATGATGATATCATGATGATGATATCATGATGAGATAATGATGATGATGATATCATGATGATGATATCATGATGATGATATCATGATGATGATGACGATGATGATATCATGATGATGATATCATGATGAGATGATGATGATGATATCATGATGATGATATCATGATGAGATAATGATGATGATGATATCATGATGATGATATCATGATGAGATGATGATGATGACGATGATGATATCATGATGATGATATCATGATGAGATGATGATGATGATGATGATGATATCATGATGAGATGATGATGATGATGATATCATGATGAGATGATGATGATATCATGATGAGATGATGATGATATCATGATGATGATATCATGATGAGATGATGATGATATCATGATGATGAGATGATGATGATATCATGATGATGATATCATGATGAGATGATGATATCATGATGATGAGATGATGATGATGATGATGATGATGATATCATGATGATGATATCATGATGAGATGATGATGATGATGATGATGATGATGATGATGATATCATGATGAGATGATGATATCATGATGATGATATCATGATGAGATGATGATGATATCATGATGAGATGATGATGAAATCATGATGAGATGATGATGATGATGATGATGATGATGATATCATGATGATGAGATGATGATGATGATGAGATGATGATGATGATGATGATGATGATGATATCATGATGATGAGATGATGATGATGATGAGATGATGATGATATGATGATGATATGATGATAATGATAGCATAATGGGATGATGATGCTATCATGATGATGATATCATGATGAGATGATGATGATGATGATGATATCATGATGAGATGATGATGATATCATAATGATGATATTATGATGAGATGATGATGATGATATCATGATGAGATGATGATGATATCATGATGAGATGATGATGATGATATCATGATGAGATGACGATGATGATGATATCAAGATGAGAAGACGATGATGATCATATCATGATGATGATATCATGATGACATGATGATGATGATATCATGATGAGATGATGATGATATCATGATGATGATCTCATGATGAGATGATGATGTCATGATGATGATAACATGATGAGATGTTGATAGTGATAGCATGATGAGATGATGATGTTTATAGCATGATGAGATGATGATGTTGATATCATGATGAGATGATGATGATGATGATATCATGATGGGATGATGATGATGATGATATCATGATGATGATGATATCATGATGATAATATCATGATGAGATGATGATGATGATGATGATATCATGATTAGATGATGATGATGATGATATCATGATGAGAAGATGATGATGATGATATCATGATGATGATATCATGATGAGATGATGATGATGATGATATCATGATGATGATATCATGATGAGATGATGATGATGATGATATCTTGATGATGATATCATGATGATGATATCATGATGAGATGATGATGATGATGATGATATAATGATGAGATGATGATGATGATGATATCATGATGAGATGATGATGATGATATCATGATGAGATGATGATAGTGATAGCATGATGAGATGCTGATAGTGATAGCATGATGAGATGATGATGATATCATGATGATGATGATATCATGATGATAATATCATGATGAGATGATGATGATGATGATGATGATATCATGATGAGATGATGATGATATCATGATGAGATGATGATGATATCATGATGATGATGATATCATGATGATAATATCATGATGAGATGATGATGATGATGATGATATCATGATGAGAAGACGATGATGATGATATCATGATGAGATGATGATGATGATGATGATGATATCATGATGAGATGATGATGATGATGACGATGATGATATCATGATGATGATATCATGATGAGATGATGATGATGATGATGATATCATGATGAGATGATGATGATGATGATGATATCATGATGATGATATCATGATGAGATGATGATGATATCATGATGATGATATCATGATGAGATGACGATGATATCATGATGATGATATCATGATGAGATGATGATGATATCATGATGAGATGATGATGATGATGATGATGATGATGATGATATAATGATGTTGATATGATGATGATATGATGATAATGATAGCATGATGGGATGATGATATCATGATGAGATGATGATGATATCATGATGAGATGATAATGATATCATGATGAGATGATGATGATATCATTATGAGATGATGATGATGATGATATCATGATGAGATGATGATGATGATGATGATATCATGATGAGAAGACGATGATGATGATATCATGATGATGATATCATGATGAGATGATGATATCATGATGAGATGATGATGATATCATGATGATGATCTCATGATGAGATGATGATGTCATGATGATGATAACATGATGAGATGATGATAGTGATAGCATGATGAGATGATGATGTTGATATCATGATGAGATGATGATGATGATGATGATATCATGATGAAATGATGATGATGATGATGATATCATGATGAGATGATGATGATGATGATATCATGATGATGATGATATCATGATGATAATATCATGATGAGATGATGATGATGATGATGATGATGATATCATGATTAGATGATGATGATGATGATATCATGATGAGATGATGATGATGATGATATCATGATGATGATGATATCATGATGATAATATCATGATGAGATGATGATGATGATGATGATGATGATATCATGATTAGATGATGATGATGATGATATCATGATGAGAAGACGATGATGATGATATCATGATGATGATATCATGATGAGATGATGATGATGATGATGATGATATCATGATGATGATATCATGATGAGATGATGATGATGATGATGATATCTTGATGATGATATCATGATGATGATATCATGATGAGATGATGATGATAATGATATAATGATGAGATGATGATATCATGATGAGATGATGATGATGATATCATGATGAGATGATGATGATGATGATGATGATATCATGATGAGATGATGATGATGATGATGATATCATGATGATAATATCATGATGAGATGATGATGATGATGATGATGATGATATCATGATGATGATATCATGATGAGATGATGATGATGATGATATCATGATGAGATGATGATGATGATGATGATATCATGATGAGATGATGATGATGATGATGATGATGATGATGATATCATGATAATATCATGATGAGATGATGATGATGATGATATCATGATGAGATGATGATGATGATGATGATGATGATATCATGATGAGATGATGATGATATCATGATGATAATATCATGATGAGATGATGATGATGATATCATGATGATGATGATGATGATGATGATGATGATATCATGATGAGATGATGATGATGATGATATGATGATGATGATATCATGATGAGATGATGATGATGATGATGATGATGATGATGATGATATCATGATGATGATATCATGATGAGATGATGATGATGATGATGATGATGATATCATGATGATGATATCATGATGATGATATCATGATGATGATATCATGATGATGATATCATGATGAGATGATGATGATGATGATGATGATGATGATGATGATATCATGATGATGATATCATGATGATGATATCATGATGATGATATCATGATGAGATGATGATGATGATATAATGATGAGATGATGATGATATCATGATGAGATGATGATGATGATATCATGATGAGATGATGATAGTGATAGCATGATGAGATGCTGATAGTGATAGCATGATGAGATGATGATGATGTTGATGATGATATCATGATTATAATATCATGATGAGATGATGATGATGATGATGATGATGATATCATGATGATGATATCATGATGAGATAATGATGATGATGATATCATGATGATGATATCATGATGATGATATCATGATGAGATGATGATGATGATGACGATGATGATATCATGATGATGATATCATGATGAGATGATGATGATGATATCATGATGATGATATCATGATGAGATAATGATGATGATGATATCATGATGAGATGATGATTATGACGATGATTATGATGATGATATCATGATGATGATATCATGATGATGATATCATGATGAGAAGACGATGATGATGATATCATGATGATGATATCATGATGAGATGATGATGATGATGATGAGGATATCATGATGAGATGATGATGATGATATCATGATGAGATGATGATGATGATATCATGATGATGATGATGATGATATCATGATGAGATGATGATGATGATATCATGATGAGATGATGATGATGATATCATGATGATGATGATGATGATGATGATGATATCATGATGAGATGATAATGATGATGATGATATCATGATGAGATGATGAGGATGATATAATGATGAGATGATGATGATGATGATGATGATGATGAGGATATCATGATGAGATGATGATGATGATGATGATATCATGATGATGATATCATGATGAGATCATGATACTGATATCATGATGAGATGATGATGATGATATCATGATGAGATGATGATGATGATATCATGATGAGATGATGATGATGATGATATCATGATGAGATGATGATGATATCATGATGAGATGATGATGATATCATGATAAAATTATGATGATGATGATGATATCATGATGAGATGATGATGATGATATCATGATGAGATGATGATGATGATATCATGATGATGATATCATGATGAGATGATGATGATGATATCATGATGAGATGATGATGATGATATCATGATGAGATGATGATGATATCATGATGAGATGATGATGATATCATGATGAGATGATGATGATATCATGATAAAATGATGATGATGATGATGATATCATGATGAGATGATGATGATGATATCATGATGAGATGATGATGATGATATCATGATGATGATGATGATGATGATGATGATGATGATGATGATGATGATATCATGATGATGATATCATGATGAGATGATGATGATGATGATATCATGATGATGATATCATGATGAGATGATGATGATGATATCATGATGATGATATCATGATGAGATGATGATGATGATGATATCATGATGATGATATCATGATGATGATATCATGATGAGATGATGATGATGATGATGATATCATGATGAGATGATGATGATGATATCATGATGATGATATCATGATGAGATGATGATGATATCATGATGATGATATCATGATGATGATATCATGATGAGATGATGATGATGATATCATGATGAGATGATGATGATGATATCATGATGAGATGATGATGATATCATGATGAGATGATGATGATATCATGATGAGATTATGATGATGATGATGATGATGATGATGATGATGATGATGATATCATGATGATGATATCATGATGAGATGATGATGATGATGATGATATCATGATGAGATGATGTTGATGATGATGATGATGATGATGATGATGATGATGATGATATAATGATGTTGATATGATGATGATATGATGATAATGATAGCATAAGAGTAAAATGGAGTAAAATGAACACTTTACACCCCACGGGCCTTAACGCAGATTTTGATCTGTTTAACTTTATCTAAAACTGTGTGCGAAATTGGTACTATACATATGTTTTTTAGATATACTTTTTTCTAATATTTTAAAGTTTTGTAAGCAAACTACTTACTAATTAAAATAGATTTTTTAATAATTTTTTAATAATTTTTTCCTACTAAATTTCGCACTAAGTTATACTTTTTGTAAATGTATTATGAGTGTATCTAATTATTTTTATGTTTTATATTGCATGGATTTAATACCGAGTGAACTATGTGGACTATAGTTGCTTGTTCGGACAAAAGACACTATTCAAAACCGAGCTTCCTATGTATAAACCGACTTTCCTCCATTCGAATATCGTATTGGCTCCTATTCAAAAGACCAAAGAAGTTAATACGAAGTCGCTAATTCGAACAAAAAGCCGAAGAATATCCGAGAGGTAGTCAATACGAAAATGAACACCATCGGAAGTACTCAGAAGACGAACAGATGACGGAAAAAGCCGAATCTAACTACAGAATAGCGAAAAAGCCGAAAAACTGGTTTGAATTTTTTTTTTTTTTTTTTTTTTTTAAATTTTTTTTTTTTTTTTTTTTTTTTTTTTTTTCGGCTTATATGGTCGCATATAGTATGACGCGACGCTGTTAGCTATGTCGCCCTAATAGTGATGTAATTATTGTTTAATTGATATGCACAGTATATAAACTGCTCTGTCTCTCATGGGTACTATTGGATCCTGATGAAGCCTACTACCTAGAGGCGAAACGCGTTGATCACGATCTACTACTACCCATTAGAGCTTTTTCCGGATCCTGCTATTTTTATCTATGCTCCAAGATTTTGCTGCTACTCCAAAACCGAAGTGTAAGATATTTTAAGCACTTTTTGTATTAAATTGAAGTTTTGTGTACTAACACCATCTTCTATTCTTTGGAGGTCTTATATCAAGATTTGCCTTACATCATTTACTGTGTCCCATACCATCAGGGACTGTGTGTAAGTGTAAACGTTTTTTTTCTTCTATTTGCCCTACGGGGTACATACTCTGTATAAGCTGCACAAATTACCTGATTGCACTTTATCCACTTTTCAGCACATAAGCGCACTGCCACTTTGTATATGTTGGTTGTTTATCTGTATTGCAGTTTGTTGGGATAACTGCTGGGCTAGTTGCTGCTAGTGCTATATCCCTCAGAGCGCATTTACCTCTCCCATTTTACTCTTTTGACATTGTATTATCCCAACAGAGGTAGAGCTGCCATTGGGAAAGTGATATTATGTCTATTTTTGACTATAGGAAAAAATATCAAATTAATGTTGATGATGTCTTTGGGCACAAAGAAGATTTAGAGACACATATGTCTCCAGACACTATGGAACTCCAATACAAATTAGAGAAATTGCTAACTAAAGAATTAAAAATCAAATGGGAAATTGTTACCCTTAAAAAATATATAGATGAGAAAATTACCCCTCGAGGTCTGCGTATTTTTAAAAAACCTACCTTTGATATAGAGGATTGTAAATTTGTTTCTGAATGGAATGGTATTTTAGAAACTTGCACTGTTCACCTTATGAAATTAATTATCAAACAGAGAACCCGCACTTTAGATATACTTGATTCTGAAATTTTAAGTATCGAAAGCACTTTACACCAGGATTGTTCAGATCAATCTTCTATCTCAGATAAAATTGTCCAAAACCTATTAGAGGTGGAAAAGGAAACTAAAGATATAAAAGTTAAAAAATATAAAAGAGATACAGAAGATTATAGACTTAACACTTTTAGAGAACCCACTAATTATAGAAATATACACAAAGACGATTTGCACTTAAATAAGCACAGCAATTATAAAAATATGCACCAAGATGATTCTTATACTAATAAATACCCTTTTAATAAAAATAGATCTTATAGACCTCACAACACAGGATTTAAACCAAAAAACACATATACATCTACTCGCACTTATGATTTTGCACATTCAAACAATTCAGATTATATATATAGGAAACCATCCAGATCAAGAAATACGACTAAGAACACGACTCCGACAAGACTAAACACCACTAATAGGTTCAGAGTACTGTCAGAACTAGGAGAAACATCTCCTTTTTTAGACAGGGAACGACAATTAACCAGACCCCCTCCGAGGTCCCCACAAGAAATGGACTTAAGAAAAAGAGACTACCTAGGGGTGTTAGAGCAGGGAAACATATACAGGAGAAGAAGAAACTAAAGATACTAAAGACAAATATAGAAACAGATCCAACATTCCCTGGTATTTTTAATCTTTCCCAAAAAATCTTAACCCAACAACAACTTTTAGTTTTGAATAAAGGGTTGAAATTTGCACCTACGAATAAATTTAATCTGTTTTCGGCCTATGTAGATGTAAACAAATTTGTAAGAAATGCTACATTAAAGAGATATTATGCTCTAAGGCCTAAAGATATTGTGAACTCATCCCCCTCTCCGTATATACAGACTAATCTAAAGAATAGATCAACATTCTATCCCTCAACTTTTAAATCAGGAGCAATAGACCTATTTGAAAAATCAGTGGTCAAAGATCTTAAAAATATAATACCACATAAAAAAGAGAAATATAATATGACTAAAAAAGAACAAATTATAATGAATGATTTACAAAAAGATGAAACCATTATTATAAAATCAGCCGATAAGGGCGGAGGGATAGTCATTCAGTCCCGTGAAAAATACATACTTGAAGCTTACAGACAGTTGAGAGATCTCAATACATACATTCTTTTAAAAACAGATCCTACTAACAACTACAAGAAAGTTTTAACTAAATACCTGGACAAAGGAAAAAATCTAAATATTCTCACAGAGAATGAATACAAATATATTAATGTTTTACATCCGAAACTACCTGTGATATATTTCCTCCCGAAAATACACAAGGATGCAGTGAATCCACCAGGGAGGCCTATAGTCTCGGGAATAGACTCCCTTTTCAGTAGTTTGTCTGAATACATAGATATATTACTTCAACCTGTTGTCCAAAAAAACAAATCACATCTAAAAGACACAATTAGTATATTACAAGAACTCAACAACATAGAGTGGAAGGAAGATTATATCTTGGTGACTAGTGACGTATCATCTCTGTATACTTGTATAGATCATGTCCATGGTATTGAGGCTGTACAAAGAATGTTGGAAAAAGATGGTTCTTTCGCCACTACTCAGATAGAATATATGGTAGAGGGTATAGAACTTATTCTAACCCATAATTATTTTTTCTTTAATGAAGAGTTTTTTCTACAAAAGAGGGGTACAGCGATGGGCACTAGGTTTGCCCCCAGCTATGCCAATCTGTTCATGGCCGATTGGGAGAACAAGTCGGTATGGTCTGGGCATGGCTGGCTGGCAAATCTGGTGCTCTATCGAAGATATATTGATGACCTATTCTTCATATGGAAGGGTGAAGAAAAAGACCTCCAACAATTTTTAACACACCTCAACAATAATACATATAATATTAGTCTAACTTCAAATTTTAGTAAAACAAATATACAATTTTTAGACTTAGATATTTACATAGAAGAGGGCCTAATACAAACAAAAAACTTTTTTAAAAAAGTAGACTCCAACAGTTATATTGATACTGAGAGTTGTCATCATCCAACTTGGCTTAGAGGAGTCCCCAAAAGCCAGTTTTTAAGATTAAGAAGAAATTGTGGAGATGAAACATCCTATTTAGAGCAATGCAGCATTTTAAAAGATAAATTTTTAGAAAAAGGCTACAAAGAGGCTGTTTTGAACGCCCAGATTCTAGAAATTTTAAAAAAACCCAGGAATGAACTTTTAAAATATAGGGAAAAATCACAAACTAATACCACAGAATGCGCTCTACCTATCATTTTGAATTATAATCTAAAGGCCGTTAAATTAAAAAAAATTTTGAACAAACACTGGAACCTTATTAAAAAAGATGACATTTTAGGTCCATTGCTACCAGAAAGGCCTAAAATAATTTTTAGAGGAGCACCTAATTTTAAATGTAAATTGACTAATAACTATACAGCCAAATTAAAAAACAAGAACAAAAAAGAAAACTTACACTTTCTAGGGGAGAAACCTGGTTTTTATCCCTGCAAAATGTGCTCAGGATGCAGTATAGCCAAACACGAAAAAAGCCCCATACTCTCTTTTATTGCTACGGCTACCTCCGAAAAGTTTGAAATAAAAGAATTTATGACATGCCATACTAAAAACGTAATTTATGTTGTAGAATGTCCCTGCGGACTCCAATATATAGGCAGGACAATAAGGCCTTTAAAAAAACGAATAGAAGAACACGTGACCAACATAAGGAAGGGAAACACACAATATTCCCTACCTCAACACTTCTTAGAATGTCACCACAAAAATCCAAAAAACCTTAAATTCTGGCCTATAATGATAGTAAAAAAATATTGGAGAGGAGGTAACAATATCAAAAAAATTGGACAAACTGAAATGGAGTGGGTTTTTAAAATGAACACTTTACACCCCACGGGCCTTAACGCAGATTTTGATCTGTTTAACTTTATCTAAAACTGTGTGCGAAATTGGTACTATACATATGTTTTTTAGATATACTTTTTTCTAATATTTTAAAGTTTTGTAAGCAAACTACTTACTAATTAAAATAGATTTTTTAATAATTTTTTAATAATTTTTTCCTACTAAATTTCGCACTAAGTTATACTTTTTGTAAATGTATTATGAGTGTATCTAATTATTTTTATGTTTTATATTGCATGGATTTAATACTGAGTGAACTATGTGGACTATAGTTGCTTGTTCGGACAAAAGACACTATTCAAAACCGAGCTTCCTATGTATAAACCGACTTTCCTCCATTCGAATATCGTATTGGCTCCTATTCAAAAGACCAAAGAAGTTAATACGAAGTCGCTAATTCGAACAAAAAGCCGAAGAATATCCGAGAGGTAGTCAATACGAAAATGAACACCATCGGAAGTACTCAGAAGACGAACAGATGACGGAAAAAGCCGAATCTAACTACAGAATAGCGAAAAAGCCGAAAAACTGGTTTGAATTTTTTTTTTTTTTTTAAATTTTTTTTTTTTTTTTTTTTTTTTTTTTTTCCGGCTTATATGGTCGCATATAGTATGACGCGACGCTGTTAGCTATGTCGCCCTAATAGTGATGTAATTATTGTTTAATTGATATGCACAGTATATAAACTGCTCTGTCTCTCATGGGTACTATTGGATCCTGATGAAGCCTACTACCTAGAGGCGAAACGCGTTGATCACGATCTACTACTACCCATTAGAGCTTTTTCCGGATCCTGCTATTTTTATCTATGCTCCAAGATTTTGCTGCTACTCCAAAACCGAAGTGTAAGATATTTTAAGCACTTTTTGTATTAAATTGAAGTTTTGTGTACTAACACCATCTTCTATTCTTTGGAGGTCTTATATCAAGATTTGCCTTACATCATTTACTGTGTCCCATACCATCAGGGACTGTGTGTAAGTGTAAACGTTTTTTTTCTTCTATTTGCCCTACGGGGTACATACTCTGTATAAGCTGCACAAATTACCTGATTGCACTTTATCCACTTTTCAGCACATAAGCGCACTGCCACTTTGTATATGTTGATAATGATAGCATGATGGGATGATGATATCATGATGAGATGATGATGATATCATGATGAGATGATGATGATATCATGATGAGATGATGATGATATCATGATGAGATGATGATGATGATATCATGATGAGATGACGATGATGATATCAAGATGAGAAGACGATGATGATCATATCATGATGATGATATCATGATGAGATGATGATGATGATATCATGATGAGATGATGATGATATCATGATGATGATCTCATGATGAGATGATGATGTCATGATGATGATAACATGATGAGATGATGATAGTGATAGCATGATGAGATGATGATGTTGATAGCATGATGAGATGATGATGTTGATATCATGATGATATGATGATGATGATGATGATATCATGATGGGATGATGATGATGATGATGATATCATGATGATGATGATATCATGATGATAATATCATGATGAGATGATGATGATGATGATGATATCATGATTAGATGATGATGATGATGATATCATGATGAGAAGATGATGATGATGATATCATGATGAGATGATGATGATGATGATGATATCTTGATGATGATATCATGATGATGATATCATGATGAGATGATGATGATAATGATGATATAATGATGAGATGATGATGATGATGATATCATGATGAGATGATGATGATGATATCATGATGAGATGATGATAGTGATAGCATGATGAGATGCTGATAGTGATAGCATGATGAGATGATGATGATATCATGATGATGATGATATCATGATGATAATATCATGATGAGATGATGATGATGATGATGATATCATGATGAGATGATGATGATGATGATGATATCATGATGAGATGATGATGATATCATGATGATGATGATATCATGATGATAATATCATGATGAGATGATGATGATGATGATATCATGATGAGATGATGATGATGATATCATGATGAGATGATGATGATGATATCATGATGATGATGATGATGATGATGATGATGATGATGATGATATCATGATGAGATGATAATGATGATGATGATATCATGATGAGATGATGAGGATGATATAATGATGAGATGATGATGATGATGATGATGAGGATATCATGATGAGATGATGATGATGATGATGATATCATGATGATGATATCATGATGAGATGATGATACTGATATCATGATGAGATGATGATGATGATATCATGATGAGATGATGATGATGATATCATGATGAGATGATGATGATGATGATATCATGATGAGATGATGATATCATAATGAGATGATGATGATGATGATATCATGATGAGATGATGATGATGATATCATAATGAGATGATGATGATGATGATATCATGATGAGATGATGATGATGATGATGATGATATCATGATGATAATATCATGATGAGATGATGATGATGATGATGATGATATCATGATGATGATGATGAGATGATGATGATGATATCATGATGAGATGATGATGATGATGATGATGATGATGATGATGATGATGATGATATCATGATGAGATGATGATGATGATGATGATGATGATGATGATGATATCATGATGATAATATCATGATGAGATGATGATGATGATGATGATGATGATGATGATGATGATGATATCATGATGAGATGATGATGATGATGATGATGATGATGATATCATGATGAGATGATGATGATATCATGATGATAATATCATGATGAGATGATGATGATGATATCATGATGATGATGATGATGATGATAATGATGATGATGATGATAATGATGATGATGATGATGATGATGATATCATGATGATGATATCATGATGAGATGATGATGATGATGATATCATGATGATGATATCATGATGAGATGATGATGATGATGATATCATGATGATGATGTCATGATGATGATATCATGATGAGATGATGATGATGATGATGATATCATGATGATGATATCATGATGATGATATCATGATGATGATATCATGATGATGATGATATAATGATGAGATGATGATGATATCATGATGAGATGATGATGATATCATGATGAGATGATGATGATGATGATATCATGATGAGATGATGATAGTGATAGCATGATGAGATGCTGATAGTGATAGCATGATGAGATGATGATGATGTTGATTATAATATCATGATGAGATGATGATGATGATGATGATGATGATGATGATGATGATGATGATGATGATGATATCATGATGATGATATCATGATGATGATGATGATGATGATATCATGATGATGATATCATGATGATGATATCATGATGAGATAATGATGATGATGATATCATGATGATGATATCATGATGATGATATCATGATGAGATGATGATGATGATGACGATGATGATATCATGATGATGATATCATGATGAGATGATGATGATGATATCATGATGATGATATCATGATGAGATAATGATGATGATGATATCATGATGATGATATCATGATGAGATGATGATGATGACGATGATGATATCATGATGATGATATCATGATGAGATGATGATGATGATGATGATATCATGATGAGATGATGATGATGATGATATCATGATGATGATATCATGATGAGATGATGATGATATCATGATGATGATATCATGATGAGATGATGATGATATCATGATGATGATATCATGATGAGATGATGATGATATCATGATGATGAGATGATGATGATATCATGATGATGATATCATGATGAGATGATGATGATATCATGATGATGAGATGATGATGATGATGATGATGATGATGATGATGATATCATGATGATGATATCATGATGAGATGATGATATCATGATGATGATATCATGATGAGATGATGATGATATCATGATGAGATGATGATGAAATCATGATGAGATGATGATGATGATGATGATGATGATATCATGATGATGAGATGATGATGATGATGAGATGATGATGATATGATGATGATATGATGATAATGATAGCATAATGGGATGATGATGCTATCATGATGATGATATCATGATGAGATGATGATGATGATGATGATATCATGATGAGATGATGATGATATCATAATGATGATATTATGATGAGATGATGATGATGATATCATGATGAGATGATGATGATATCATGATGAGATGATGATGATGATGATGATGATGATATCATTATGAGATGATGATGATGATATCATGATGATGATGATATCATGATGATAATATCATGATGAGATGATGATGAGATGATGATGTTGATATCATGATGAGATGATGATGATGATGATATCATGATGAGAAGATGATGATGATGATATCATGATGATGATATCATGATGAGATGATGATGATGATGATGATGATATCATGATGAGATGATTATGATGATATCATGATGAGAAGACGATGATGATGATATCATGATGAGATTATGATGATGATGATGATATCATGATGAGATGATTATGATGATATCATGATGAGATGATGATGATGATATCATGATGAGATGATGCTGATGATGATGA
This sequence comes from Pelodytes ibericus, assembly GCA_036172795.1. Taxonomy (NCBI): domain Eukaryota; kingdom Metazoa; phylum Chordata; class Amphibia; order Anura; family Pelodytidae; genus Pelodytes; species Pelodytes ibericus. The sequence goes on from CM069867.1 coordinate 35,298,795, forward strand.
TGATGATGATGATGATGATGATGATATCATGATGAGATGATGATGATGATGATATCATGATGAGATGATGATGTTGATATCATGATGAGATGATGATGATGATGATATCATGATGAGATGATGATGATGATGATATCATGATGAGATGATGATGATGATATCATGATGATGATATAATGATGATGATATCATGATAATGATATCATGATGAGATGATATCATGATTAGATGATGATGATGATGATATCATGATGATGATATCATGATGAGATGATGATGATGATGATGATGATGATATCATGATGAGATGATGATGATGATATCATGATGAGATGATGATGATGATGATATCATGATGATGATGATGATGATGATGATGATGATGATGATGATGATGATGATGATATCATGATGAGATGATGATGATGATGATATCATGATGAGATGATGATGATGATATCATGATGATGATGATGATGATGATGATGATGATGATGATGATGATGATGATGATATCATGATGATGATGATATCATGATGAGATGATGATGATGATGATATCATGATGAGATGATGATGTTGATATCATGATGAGATGATGATGATATCATGATGAGATGATGATGATGATGATGATGATGATATCATGATGATGATGATATCATGATGATGATATCATGATGAGATGATGATGATGATGATGATATCATGATTAGATGATGATGATGATGATATCATGATGAGAAGACGATGATGATGATATCATGATGATGATATCATGATAAAATGATGATGATGATGATGATATCATGATGAGATGATGATGATGATATCATGATGAGATGATGATGATGATATCATGATGATGATATCATGATGAGATGATGATGATGATGATATCATGATGATGATATCATGATGAGATGATGATGATGATGATGATGATATCATGATGATGATATCATGATGAGATGATGATGATGATGATATCATGATGATGATATCATGATGATGATATCATGATGAGATGATGATGATGATGATGATATCATGATGAGATGATGATGATGATATCATGATGATGATATCATGATGATGATATCATGATGAGATGATGATGATATCATGATGATGATATCATGATGATGATATCATGATGAGATGATGATGATGATATCATGATGAGATGATGATGATGATATCATGATGAGATGATGATGATATCATGATGAGATGATGATGATATCATGATAAAATGATGATGATGATGATGATATCATGATGAGATGATGATGATGATATCATGATGAGATGATGATGATGATATCATGATGATGATGATGATGATGATGATGATGATGATGATGATGATATCATGATGAGATGATGATGATGATGATATCATGATGATGATGATGATGATGATGATGATGATGATGATGATGATGATGATGATGATATCATGATGATGATATCATGATGATGATATCATGATGAGATGATGATGATGATATAATGATGAGATGATGATGATATCATGATGAGATGATGATGATGATATCATGATGAGATGATGATAGTGATAGCATGATGAGATGCTGATAGTGATAGCATGATGAGATGATGATGATGTTGATGATGATATCATGATTATAATATCATGATGAGATGATGATGATGATGATGATAATGATATCATGATGATGATATCATGATGAGATAATGATGATGATGATATCATGATGATGATATCATGATGATGATATCATGATGAGATGATGATGATGATGACGATGATGATATCATGATGATGATATCATGATGAGATGATGATGATGATATCATGATGATGATATCATGATGAGATAATGATGATGATGATATCATGATGAGATGATGATTATGACGATGATTATGATGATGATATCATGATGATGATATCATGATGATGATATCATGATGAGATGATATCATGATTAGATGATGATGATGATGATATCATGATGAGATAATGATGTTGATATCATGATGAGATGATGATGATGATGATATCATGATGAGATGATGATGATGATGATGATATCATGATGAGATGATGATGATGATATCATGATGATGATATAATGATGATGATATCATGATAATGATATCATGATGAGATGATATCATGATTAGATGATGATGATGATGATATCATGATGATGATATCATGATGAGATGATGATGATGATGATATCATGATGAGATGATGATGATGATATCATGATGAGATGATGATGATGATGATATCATGATGATGATGATGATGATGATGATGATGATGATGATGATGATGATGATGATGATGATGATGATGATATCATGATGAGATGATGATGATGATGATATCATGATGAGATGATGATGATGATATCATGATGATGATGATGATGATGATGATGATGATGATGATGATGATGATGATGATGATGATATCATGATGATGATGACATCATGATGAGATGATGATGATGATGATATCATGATGAGATGATGATGTTGATATCATGATGAGATGATGATGATATCATGATGAGATGATGATGATGATGATGATGATGATATCATGATGATGATGATATCATGATGATGATATCATGATGAGATGATGATGATGATGATGATATCATGATTAGATGATGATGATGATGATATCATGATGAGAAGACGATGATGATGATATCATGATGAGATGATGATGATGATATCATGATGATGATATCATGATGAGATGATGATGATGATGATATCATGATGATGATATCATGATGAGATGATGATGATGATGATGATGATATCATGATGATGATATCATGATGAGATGATGATGATGATGATATCATGATGATGATATCATGATGATGATATCATGATGAGATGATGATGATGATGATGATATCATGATGAGATGATGATGATGATATCATGATGAGATGATGATGATGATATCATGATGATGATATCATGATGAGATGATGATGATGATGATATCATGATGATGATATCATGATGAGATGATGATGATGATGATGATGATATCATGATGATGATATCATGATGAGATGATGATGATGATGATGATATCATGATGATGATATCATGATGATGATATCATGATGAGATGATGATGATGATGATGATATCATGATGAGATGATGATGATGATATCATGATGATGATATCATGATGAGATGATGATGATATCATGATGATGATATCATGATGATGATATCATGATGAGATGATGATGATGATATCATGATGAGATGATGATGATGATATCATGATGAGATGATGATGATATCATGATGAGATGATGATGATATCATGATAAAATGATGATGATGATGATGATATCATGATGAGATGATGATGATGATATCATGATGAGATGATGATGATGATATCATGATGATGATGATGATGATGATGATGATGATGATGATGATGATGATATCATGATGAGATGATGATGATGATGATATCATGATGATGATGATGATGATGATGATGATGATGATGATGATGATGATGATATCATGATGATGATATCATGATGATGATATCATGATGAGATGATGATGATGATATAATGATGAGATGATGATGATATCATGATGAGATGATGATGATGATATCATGATGAGATGATGATAGTGATAGCATGATGAGATGCTGATAGTGATAGCATGATGAGATGATGATGATGTTGATGATGATATCATGATTATAATATCATGATGAGATGATGATGATGATGATGATGATGATATCATGATGATGATATCATGATGAGATAATGATGATGATGATATCATGATGATGATATCATGATGATGATATCATGATGAGATGATGATGATGATGACGATGATGATATCATGATGATGATATCATGATGAGATGATGATGATGATATCATGATGATGATATCATGATGATGATATCATGATGAGATAATGATGATGATGATATCATGATGAGATGATGATTATGACGATGATTATGATGATGATATCATGATGATGATATCATGATGATGATATCATGATGAGATGATATCATGATTAGATGATGATGATGATGATATCATGATGAGAAGACGATGATGATGATATCATGATGATGATATCATGATGAGATGATGATGATGATGATGATGATGATATCATGATGAGATGATGATGATGATATCATGATGAGATGATGATGATGATATCATGATGATGATGATGATGATGATGATGATATCATGATGAGATGATAATGATGATGATGATATCATGATGAGATGATGAGGATGATATAATGATGAGATGATGATGATGATGATGATGAGGATATCATGATGAGATGATGATGATGATGATGATGATATCATGATGATGATATCATGATGAGATGATGATACTGATATCATGATGAGATGATGATGATGATATCATGATGAGATGATGATGATGATATCATGATGAGATGATGATGATGATGATATCATGATGAGATGATGATGATATCATGATGAGATGATGATGATATCATGATAAAATTATGATGATGATGATGATATCATGATGAGATGATGATGATGATATCATGATGAGATGATGATGATGATATCATGATGATGATATCATGATGAGATGATGATGATGATATCATGATGAGATGATGATGATGATATCATGATGAGATGATGATGATGATATCATGATGAGATGATGATGATATCATGATGAGATGATGATGATATCATGATAAAATGATGATGATGATGATGATATCATGATGAGATGATGATGATGATATCATGATGAGATGATGATGACGATATCATGATGATGATGATGATGATGATGATGATGATGATGATGATGATGATGATATCATGATGATGATATCATGATGAGATGATGATGATGATGATATCATGATGATGATATCATGATGAGATGATGATGATGATATCATGATGATGATATCATGATGAGATGATGATGATTATGATATCATGATGATGATATCATGATGATGATATCATGATGAGATGATGATGATGATGATGATATCATGATGAGATGATGATGATGATATCATGATGATGATATCATGATGAGATGATGATGATATCATTATGATGATATCATGATGATGATATCATGATGAGATGATGATGATGATATCATGATGAGATGATGATGATGATATCATGATGAGATGATGATGATATCATGATGAGATGATGATGATATCATGATGAGATTATGATGATGATGATGATGATGATGATGATGATGATGATGATGATGATGATGATGATGATGATATCATGATGATGATATCATGATGAGATGATGATGATGATGATGATGATATCATGATGAGATGATGTTGATGATGATGATGATGATGATGATGATGATGATGATATAATGATGTTGATATGATGATGATATGATGATAATGATAGCATGATGGGATGATGATATCATGATGAGATGATGATGATATCATGATGAGATGATGATGATATCATGATGAGATGATGATGATATCATGATGAGATGATGATGATGATATCATGATGAGATGACGATGATGATATCAAGATGAGAAGACGATGATGATCATATCATGATGATGATATCATGATGAGATGATGATGATGATATCATGATGAGATGATGATGATATCATGATGATGATCTCATGATGAGATGATGATGTCATGATGATGATAACATGATGAGATGATGATAGTGATAGCATGATGAGATGATGATGTTGATAGCATGATGAGATGATGATGTTGATATCATGATGATATGATGATGATGATGATGATATCATGATGGGATGATGATGATGATGATGATATCATGATGATGATGATATCATGATGATAATATCATGATGAGATGATGATGATGATGATGATATCATGATTAGATGATGATGATGATGATATCATGATGAGAAGATGATGATGATGATATCATGATGAGATGATGATGATGATGATGATATCTTGATGATGATATCATGATGATGATATCATGATGAGATGATGATGATAATGATGATATAATGATGAGATGATGATGATGATGATATCATGATGAGATGATGATGATGATATCATGATGAGATGATGATAGTGATAGCATGATGAGATGCTGATAGTGATAGCATGATGAGATGATGATGATATCATGATGATGATGATATCATGATGATAATATCATGATGAGATGATGATGATGATGATGATGATATCATGATGAGATGATGATGATGATGATGATATCATGATGAGATGATGATGATATCATGATGAGATGATGATGATATCATGATGAGATGATGATGATGATGATATCATGATGATGATATCATGATGATGATATCATGATGAGATGATGATGATGATGATGATATCATGATGATGATATCATGATGATGATATCATGATGATGATATCATGATGATGATGATATAATGATGAGATGATGATGATATCATGATGAGATGATGATGATATCATGATGAGATGATGATGATGATGATATCATGATGAGATGATGATAGTGATAGCATGATGAGATGCTGATAGTGATAGCATGATGAGATGATGATGATGTTGATTATAATATCATGATGAGATGATGATGATGATGATGATGATGATGATGATGATGATGATGATGATGATATCATGATGATGATATCATGATGATGATGATGATGATGATATCATGATGATGATATCATGATGATGATATCATGATGAGATAATGATGATGATGATATCATGATGATGATATCATGATGATGATATCATGATGAGATGATGATGATGATGACGATGATGATATCATGATGATGATATCATGATGAGATGATGATGATGATATCATGATGATGATATCATGATGAGATAATGATGATGATGATATCATGATGATGATATCATGATGAGATGATGATGATGACGATGATGATATCATGATGATGATATCATGATGAGATGATGATGATGATGATGATGATGATATCATGATGAGATGATGATGATGATGATATCATGATGATGATATCATGATGAGATGATGATGATATCATGATGATGATATCATGATGATGATATCATGATGAGATGATGATGATATCATGATGATGATATCATGATGAGATGATGATGATATCATGATGATGATATCATGATGAGATGATGATGATATCATGATGATGAGATGATGATGATATCATGATGATGATATCATGATGAGATGATGATGATATCATGATGATGAGATGATGATGATGATGATGATGATGATGATGATATCATGATGATGATATCATGATGAGATGATGATGATGATGATGATGATGATGATGATGATATCATGATGAGATGATGATATCATGATGATGATATCATGATGAGATGATGATGATATCATGATGAGATGATGATGAAATCATGATGAGATGATGATGATGATGATGATGATGATATCATGATGATGAGATGATGATGATGATGAGATGATGATGATATGATGATGATATGATGATAATGATAGCATAATGGGATGATGATGCTATCATGATGATGATATCATGATGAGATGATGATGATGATGATGATATCATGATGAGATGATGATGATATCATAATGATGATATTATGATGAGATGATGATGATGATATCATGATGAGATGATGATGATATCATGATGAGATGATGATGATGATGATGATGATGATGATATCATTATGAGATGATGATGATGATATCATGATGATGATGATATCATGATGATAATATCATGATGAGATGATGATGAGATGATGATGTTGATATCATGATGAGATGATGATGATGATGATATCATGATGAGAAGATGATGATGATGATATCATGATGATGATATCATGATGAGATGATGATGATGATGATGATGATATCATGATGAGATGATTATGATGATATCATGATGAGAAGACGATGATGATGATATCATGATGAGATTATGATGATGATGATGATATCATGATGAGATGATTATGATGATATCATGATGAGATGATGATGATGATATCATGATGAGATGATGCTGATGATGATGATGATGATGATGATGATGATGATGATGATGATATCATGATGAGATGATGATGATGATGATATCATGATGAGATGATGATGTTGATATCATGATGAGATGATGATGATGATGATATCATGATGAGATGATGATGATGATGATATCATGATGAGATGATGATGATGATATCATGATGATGATATCATGATGATGATATCATGATGATGATATCATGATGAGATGATATCATGATTAGATGATGATGATGATGATATCATGATGATGATATCATGATGAGATGATGATGATGATGATGATGATGATATCATGATGAGATGATGATGATGATATCATGATGAGATGATGATGATGATGATATCATGATGATGATGATGATGATGATGATGATGATGATGATGATGATGATGATGATATCATGATGAGATGATGATGATGATGATATCATGATGAGATGATGATGATGATATCATGATGATGATGATGATGATGATGATGATGATGATATCATGATGATGATGATATCATGATGAGATGATGATGATGATGATATCATGATGAGATGATGATGTTGATATCATGATGAGATGATGATGATATCATGATGAGATGATGATGATGATGATGATGATGATATCATGATGATGATGATATCATGATGATGATATCATGATGAGATGATGATGATGATATCATGATGAGATGATGAGGATGATATAATGATGAGATGATGATGATGATGATGATGAGGATATCATGATGAGATGATGATGATGATGATGATGATATCATGATGAGAAGATGATGATGATGATATCATGATGATGATATCATGATGAGATGATGATGATGATGATGATGATATCATGATGAGATGATTATGATGATATCATGATGAGAAGACGATGATGATGATATCATGATGAGATTATGATGATGATGATGATATCATGATGAGATGATTATGATGATATCATGATGAGATGATGATGATGATATCATGATGAGATGATGCTGATGATGATGATGATGATGATGATGATGATGATGATGATGATATCATGATGAGATGATGATGATGATGATATCATGATGAGATGATGATGTTGATATCATGATGAGATGATGATGATGATGATATCATGATGAGATGATGATGATGATGATATCATGATGAGATGATGATGATGATATCATGATGATGATATCATGATGATGATATCATGATGATGATATCATGATGAGATGATATCATGATTAGATGATGATGATGATGATATCATGATGATGATATCATGATGAGATGATGATGATGATGATGATGATGATATCATGATGAGATGATGATGATGATATCATGATGAGATGATGATGATGATGATATCATGATGATGATGATGATGATGATGATGATGATGATGATGATGATGATGATGATATCATGATGAGATGATGATGATGATGATATCATGATGAGATGATGATGATGATATCATGATGATGATGATGATGATGATGATGATGATGATATCATGATGATGATGATATCATGATGAGATGATGATGATGATGATATCATGATGAGATGATGATGTTGATATCATGATGAGATGATGATGATATCATGATGAGATGATGATGATGATGATGATGATGATATCATGATGATGATGATATCATGATGATGATATCATGATGAGATGATGATGATGATATCATGATTAGATGATGATGATGATGATATCATGATGAGAAGACGATGATGATGATATCATGATGATGATATCATGATAAAATGATGATGATGATGATGATATCATGATGAGATGATGATGATGATATCATGATGAGATGATGATGATGATATCATGATGATGATATCATGATGAGATGATGATGATGATGATATCATGATGATGATATCATGATGAGATGATGATGATGATGATGATGATATCATGATGATGATATCATGATGAGATGATGATGATGATGATGATATCATGATGATGATATCATGATGATGATATCATGATGAGATGATGATGATGATGATGATATCATGATGAGATGATGATGATGATATCATGATGATGATATCATGATGAGATGATGATGATATCATGATGATGATATCATGATGATGATATCATGATGAGATGATGATGATGATATCATGATGAGATGATGATGATGATATCATGATGAGATGATGATGATATCATGATGAGATGATGATGATATCATGATAAAATGATGATGATGATGATGATATCATGATGAGATGATGATGATGATATCATGATGATGATGATGATGATGATGATGATGATGATGATGATGATGATGATATCATGATGAGATGATGATGATGATGATATCATGATGATGATGATGATGATGATGATGATGATGATGATGATGATGATGATGATGATGATATCATGATGATGATGATGATGATGATGATATCATGATGATGATGATGATGATGATGATGATGATGATGATGATATCATGATGAGATGATGATGATGATGATATCATGATGATGATGATGATGATGATGATGATGATGATGATGATGATGATGATGATATCATGATGAGATGATGATGATGATGATGATATCATGATGAGATGATGATGATGATATCATGATGATGATGATGATGATGATGATGATGATGATGATGATGATGATGATGAGGATGATGATATCATGATGATGATGATATCATGATGAGATGATGATGATGATGATATCATGATGAGATGATGATGTTGATATCATGATGAGATGATGATGATATCATGATGAGATGATGATGATGATGATGATGATATCATGATGATGATGATATCATGATGATGATATCATGATGAGATGATGATGATGATGATGATATCATGATTAGATGATGATGATGATGATATCATGATGAGAAGACGATGATGATGATATCATGATGATGATATCATGATAAAATGATGATGATGATGATGATATCATGATGAGATGATGATGATGATGATATCATGATGAGATGATGATGATGATGATATCATGATGATGATATCATGATGAGATGATGATGATGATGATATCATGATGATGATATCATGATGAGATGATGATGATGATGATGATGATGATATCATGATGATCATATCATGATGAGATGATGATGATGATGATATCATGATGATGATATCATGATGATGATATCATGATGAGATGATGATGATGATGATGATATCATGATGAGATGATGATGATGATATCATGATGATGATATCATGATGAGATGATGATGATATCATGATGATGATATCATGATGATGATATCATGATGAGATGATGATGATGATATCATGATGAGATGATGATGATGATATCATGATGAGATGATGATGATATCATGATGAGATGATGATGATATCATGATAAAATGATGATGATGATGATGATATCATGATGAGATGATGATGATGATATCATGATGAGATGATGATGATGATATCATGATGATGATGATGATGATGATGATGATGATATCATGATGATGATATCATGATGAGATGATGATGATGATGATATCATGATGATGATATCATGATGAGATGATGATGATGATATCATGATGATGATATCACGATGAGATGATGATGATGATGATATCATGATGATGATATCATGATGATGATATCATGATGAGATGATGATGATGATGAGATGATGATGATATCATGATGATAATATCATGATGAGATGATGATGATGATATCATGATGATGATGATGATGATGATAATGATGATGATGATAATGATGATGATGATGATGATGATGATATCATGATGATGAAATCATGATGAGATGATGATGATGATGATATCATGATGATGATATCATGATGAGATGATGATGATGATATCATGATGATGATATCATTATGATGATATCATGATGAGATGATGATGATGATGATGATATCATGATGATGATATCATGATGAGATGATGATGATATCATGATGATGATATCATGATGATGATATCATGATGATGATATCATGATGATGATGATGTAATGATGAGATGATGATGATATCATGATGAGATGATGATGATATCATGATGAGATGATGATGATGATGATATTATGATGAGATGATGATAGTGATAGCATGATGAGATGCTGATAGTGATAGCATGATGAGATGATGATGATGTTGATTATAATATCATGATGAGATGATGATGATGATGATGATGATGATGATGATGATGATGATGATGATGATATCATGATGATGATATCATGATGATGATGATGATGATGATATCATGATGATGATATCATGATGATGATATCATGATGAGATAATGATGATGATGATATCATGATGATGATATCATGATGAGATGATGATGATGATGACGATGATGATATCATGATGATGATATCATGATGAGATGATGATGATGATATCATGATGATGATATCATGATGAGATAATGATGATGATGATATCATGATGATGATATCATGATGAGATGATGATGATGACGATGATGATATCATGATGATGATATCATGATGAGATGATGATGATGATGATGATGATGATGATGATGATGATATCATGATGAGATGATGATGATGATGATATCATGATGATGATATCATGATGAGATGATGATGATATCATGATGATGATATCATGATGAGATGATGATGATATCATGATGATGATATCATGATGAGATGATGATGATATCATGATGATGATATCATGATGAGATGATGATGATATCATGATGATGATATCATGATGAGATGATGATGATATCATGATGAGATGATAATGATATCATGATGAGATGATGATGATATCATTATGAGATGATGATGATGATGATATCATGATGAGATGATGATGATGATGATGATATCATGATGAGAAGACGATGATGATGATATCATGATGATGATATCATGATGAGATGATGATATCATGATGAGATGATGATGATATCATGATGATGATCTCATGATGAGATGATGATGTCATGATGATGATAACATGATGAGATGATGATAGTGATAGCATGATGAGATGATGATGTTGATATCATGATGAGATGATGATGATGATGATGATATCATGATGAAATGATGATGATGATGATGATATCATGATGAGATGATGATGATGATGATATCATGATGATGATGATATCATGATGATAATATCATGATGAGATGATGATGATGATGATGATGATGATATCATGATTAGATGATGATGATGATGATATCATGATGAGAAGACGATGATGATGATATCATGATGATGATATCATGATGAGATGATGATGATGATGATGATGATATCATGATGATGATATCATGATGAGATGATGATGATGATGATGATATCTTGATGATGATATCATGATGATGATATCATGATGAGATGATGATGATAATGATATAATGATGAGATGATGATATCATGATGAGATGATGATGATGATATCATGATGAGATGATGATGATGATGATGATGATATCATGATGAGATGATGATGATGATGATGATATCATGATGATAATATCATGATGAGATGATGATGATGATGATGATGATGATATCATGATGATGATATCATGATGAGATGATGATGATGATGATATCATGATGAGATGATGATGATGATGATGATATCATGATGAGATGATGATGATGATGATGATGATGATGATGATATCATGATAATATCATGATGAGATGATGATGATGATGATATCATGATGAGATGATGATGATGATGATGATGATGATGATATCATGATGAGATGATGATGATATCATGATGATAATATCATGATGAGATGATGATGATGATATCATGATGATGATGATGATGATGATGATGATGATGATATCATGATGAGATGATGATGATGATGATATGATGATGATGATATCATGATGAGATGATGATGATGATGATGATGATGATGATATCATGATGATGATATCATGATGAGATGATGATGATGATGATGATGATGATATCATGATGATGATATCATGATGATGATATCATGATGATGATATCATGATGAGATGATGATGATGATGATGATGATGATGATGATGATATCATGATGATGATATCATGATGATGATATCATGATGATGATATCATGATGATGATATCATGATGAGATGATGATGATGATATAATGATGAGATGATGATGATATCATGATGAGATGATGATGATGATGATGATGATATCATGATGATGATATCATGATGATGATATCATGATGATGATATCATGATGAGATGATGATGATGATATAATGATGAGATGATGATGATATCATGATGAGATGATGATGATGATATCATGATGAGATGATGATAGTGATAGCATGATGAGATGCTGATAGTGATAGCATGATGAGATGATGATGATGTTGATGATGATATCATGATTATAATATCATGATGAGATGATGATGATGATGATGATGATGATATCATGATGATGATATCATGATGAGATAATGATGATGATGATATCATGATGATGATATCATGATGATGATATCATGATGAGATGATGATGATGATGACGATGATGATATCATGATGATGATATCATGATGAGATGATGATGATGATATCATGATGATGATATCATGATGAGATAATGATGATGATGATATCATGATGAGATGATGATTATGACGATGATTATGATGATGATATCATGATGATGATATCATGATGATGATATCATGATGAGAAGACGATGATGATGATATCATGATGATGATATCATGATGAGATGATGATGATGATGATGATGATGATATCATGATGAGATGATGATGATGATATCATGATGAGATGATGATGATGATATCATGATGATGATGATGATGATGATATCATGATGAGATGATAATGATGATGATGATATCATGATGAGATGATGAGGATGATATAATGATGAGATGATGATGATGATGATGATGATGAGGATATCATGATGAGATGATGATGATGATGATGATATCATGATGATGATATCATGATGAGATGATGATACTGATATCATGATGAGATGATGATGATGATATCATGATGAGATGATGATGATGATATCATGATGAGATGATGATGATGATGATATCATGATGAGATGATGATGATATCATGATGAGATGATGATGATATCATGATAAAATTATGATGATGATGATGATATCATGATGAGATGATGATGATGATATCATGATGAGATGATGATGATGATATCATGATGATGATATCATGATGAGATGATGATGATGATATCATGATGAGATGATGATGATGATATCATGATGAGATGATGATGATATCATGATGAGATGATGATGATATCATGATGAGATGATGATGTTATCATGATAAAATGATGATGATGATGATGATATCATGATGAGATGATGATGATGATATCATGATGAGATGATGATGATGATATCATGATGATGATGATGATGATGATGATGATGATGATGATGATGATATCATGATGATGATATCATGATGAGATGATGATGATGATGATATCATGATGATGATATCATGATGAGATGATGATGATGATGATATCATGATGATGATATCATGATGAGATGATGATGATGATGATATCATGATGATGATATCATGATGAGATGATGATGATGATGATATCATGATGATGATATCATGATGATGATATCATGATGAGATGATGATGATGATGATGATATCATGATGAGATGATGATGATGATATCATGATGATGATATCATGATGAGATGATGATGATATCATGATGATGATATCATGATGATGATATCATGATGAGATGATGATGATGATATCATGATGAGATGATGATGATGATATCATGATGAGATGATGATGATATCATGATGAGATGATGATGATATCATGATGAGATTATGATGATGATGATGATGATGATGATGATGATGATGATATCATGATGAGATGATGATGATGATGATGATATCATGATGAGATGATGTTGATGATGATGATGATGATGATGATGATGATGATGATGATATAATGATGTTGATATGATGATGATATGATGATAATGATAGCATGATGGGATGATGATATCATGATGAGATGATGATGATATCATGATGAGATGATGATGATATCATGATGAGATGATGATGATATCATGATGAGATGATGATGATGATATCATGATGAGATGACGATGATGATATCAAGATGAGAAGACGATGATGATCATATCATGATGATGATATCATGATGAGATGATGATGATGATATCATGATGAGATGATGATGATATCATGATGATGATCTCATGATGAGATGATGATGTCATGATGATGATAACATGATGAGATGATGATAGTGATAGCATGATGAGATGATGATGTTGATAGCATGATGAGATGATGATGTTGATATCATGATGATATGATGATGATGATGATGATATCATGATGGGATGATGATGATGATGATATCATGATGATGATGATATCATGATGATAATATCATGATGAGATGATGATGATGATGATGATATCATGATTAGATGATGATGATGATGATATCATGATGAGAAGATGATGATGATGATATCATGATGAGATGATGATGATGATGATGATATCTTGATGATGATATCATGATGATGATATCATGATGAGATGATGATGATAATGATGATATAATGATGAGATGATGATGATGATGATATCATGATGAGATGATGATGATGATATCATGATGAGATGATGATAGTGATAGCATGATGAGATGCTGATAGTGATAGCATGATGAGATGATGATGATATCATGATGATGATGATATCATGATGATAATATCATGATGAGATGATGATGATGATGATGATATCATGATGAGATGATGATGATGATATCATGATGAGATGATGATGATATCATGATGATGATGATATCATGATGATAATATCATGATGAGATGATGATGATGATGATGATGATATCATGATGAGATGATGATGATGATATCATGATGAGATGATGATGATGATATCATGATGATGATGATGATGATGATGATGATGATGATGATGATATCATGATGAGATGATAATGATGATGATGATATCATGATGAGATGATGAGGATGATATAATGATGAGATGATGATGATGATGATGATGAGGATATCATGATGAGATGATGATGATGATGATGATATCATGATGATGATATCATGATGAGATGATGATGATGATGATATTATGATGAGATGATGATAGTGATAGCATGATGAGATGCTGATAGTGATAGCATGATGAGATGATGATGATGTTGATTATAATATCATGATGAGATGATGATGATGATATCATGATGATGATATCATGATGATGATATCATGATGAGATAATGATGATGATGATATCATGATGATGATATCATGATGAGATGATGATGATGATGACGATGATGATATCATGATGATGATATCATGATGAGATGATGATGATGATATCATGATGATGATATCATGATGAGATAATGATGATGATGATATCATGATGATGATATCATGATGAGATGATGATGATGACGATGATGATATCATGATGATGATATCATGATGAGATGATGATGATGATGATGATGATGATGATATCATGATGAGATGATGATGATGATGATATCATGATGATGATATCATGATGAGATGATGATGATATCATGATGATGATATCATGATGAGATGATGATGATATCATGATGATGATATCATGATGAGATGATGATGATATCATGATGATGATATCATGATGAGATGATGATGATATCATGATGATGATATCATGATGAGATGATGATGATATCATGATGAGATGATAATGATATCATGATGAGATGATGATGATATCATTATGAGATGATGATGATGATGATATCATGATGAGATGATGATGATGATGATGATATCATGATGAGAAGACGATGATGATGATATCATGATGATGATATCATGATGAGATGATGATATCATGATGAGATGATGATGATATCATGATGATGATCTCATGATGAGATGATGATGTCATGATGATGATAACATGATGAGATGATGATAGTGATAGCATGATGAGATGATGATGTTGATATCATGATGAGATGATGATGATGATGATGATATCATGATGAAATGATGATGATGATGATGATATCATGATGAGATGATGATGATGATGATATCATGATGATGATGATATCATGATGATAATATCATGATGAGATGATGATGATGATGATGATGATGATATCATGATTAGATGATGATGATGATGATATCATGATGAGAAGACGATGATGATGATATCATGATGATGATATCATGATGAGATGATGATGATGATGATGATGATATCATGATGATGATATCATGATGAGATGATGATGATGATGATGATATCTTGATGATGATATCATGATGATGATATCATGATGAGATGATGATGATAATGATATAATGATGAGATGATGATATCATGATGAGATGATGATGATGATATCATGATGAGATGATGATGATGATGATGATGATATCATGATGAGATGATGATGATGATGATGATATCATGATGATAATATCATGATGAGATGATGATGATGATGATGATGATGATATCATGATGATGATATCATGATGAGATGATGATGATGATGATATCATGATGAGATGATGATGATGATGATGATATCATGATGAGATGATGATGATGATGATGATGATGATGATGATGATGATATCATGATAATATCATGATGAGATGATGATGATGATGATATCATGATGAGATGATGATGATGATGATGATGATGATGATATCATGATGAGATGATGATGATATCATGATGATAATATCATGATGAGATGATGATGATGATATCATGATGATGATGATGATGATGATGATGATGATATCATGATGAGATGATGATGATGATGATATGATGATGATGATATCATGATGAGATGATGATGATGATGATGATGATGATATCATGATGATGATATCATGATGAGATGATGATGATGATGATGATGATGATATCATGATGATGATATCATGATGATGATATCATGATGATGATATCATGATGAGATGATGATGATGATGATGATGATGATGATGATGATGATATCATGATGATGATATCATGATGATGATATCATGATGATGATATCATGATGATGATATCATGATGAGATGATGATGATGATATAATGATGAGATGATGATGATATCATGATGAGATGATGATGATGATGATGATGATATCATGATGATGATATCATGATGATGATATCATGATGATGATATCATGATGAGATGATGATGATGATATAATGATGAGATGATGATGATATCATGATGAGATGATGATGATGATATCATGATGAGATGATGATAGTGATAGCATGATGAGATGCTGATAGTGATAGCATGATGAGATGATGATGATGTTGATGATGATATCATGATTATAATATCATGATGAGATGATGATGATGATGATGATGATGATATCATGATGATGATATCATGATGAGATAATGATGATGATGATATCATGATGATGATATCATGATGATGATATCATGATGAGATGATGATGATGATGACGATGATGATATCATGATGATGATATCATGATGAGATGATGATGATGATATCATGATGATGATATCATGATGAGATAATGATGATGATGATATCATGATGAGATGATGATTATGACGATGATTATGATGATGATATCATGATGATGATATCATGATGATGATATCATGATGAGAAGACGATGATGATGATATCATGATGATGATATCATGATGAGATGATGATGATGATGATGATGATGATATCATGATGAGATGATGATGATGATATCATGATGAGATGATGATGATGATATCATGATGATGATGATGATGATGATATCATGATGAGATGATAATGATGATGATGATATCATGATGAGATGATGAGGATGATATAATGATGAGATGATGATGATGATGATGATGATGATGAGGATATCATGATGAGATGATGATGATGATGATGATATCATGATGATGATATCATGATGAGATGATGATACTGATATCATGATGAGATGATGATGATGATATCATGATGAGATGATGATGATGATATCATGATGAGATGATGATGATGATGATATCATGATGAGATGATGATGATATCATGATGAGATGATGATGATATCATGATAAAATTATGATGATGATGATGATATCATGATGAGATGATGATGATGATATCATGATGAGATGATGATGATGATATCATGATGATGATATCATGATGAGATGATGATGATGATATCATGATGAGATGATGATGATGATATCATGATGAGATGATGATGATATCATGATGAGATGATGATGATATCATGATGAGATGATGATGTTATCATGATAAAATGATGATGATGATGATGATATCATGATGAGATGATGATGATGATATCATGATGATGATGATGATGATGATGATGATGATGATGATGATGATATCATGATGATGATATCATGATGAGATGATGATGATGATGATATCATGATGATGATATCATGATGAGATGATGATGATGATATCATGATGATGATATCATGATGAGATGATGATGATGATGATATCATGATGATGATATCATGATGATGATATCATGATGAGATGATGATGATGATGATGATATCATGATGAGATGATGATGATGATATCATGATGATGATATCATGATGAGATGATGATGATATCATGATGATGATATCATGATGATGATATCATGATGAGATGATGATGATGATATCATGATGAGATGATGATGATGATATCATGATGAGATGATGATGATATCATGATGAGATGATGATGATGATGATGATGATGATGATGATGATGATGATGATGATGATGATGATATCATGATGATGATATCATGATGAGATGATGATGATGATGATGATATCATGATGAGATGATGTTGATGATGATGATGATGATGATGATGATGATGATGATGATGATGATATAATGATGTTGATATGATGATGATATGATGATAATGATAGCATGATGGGATGATGATATCATGATGAGATGATGATGATATCATGATGAGATGATGATGATATCATGATGAGATGATGATGATATCATGATGAGATGATGATGATGATATCATGATGAGATGACGATGATGATATCAAGATGAGAAGACGATGATGATCATATCATGATGATGATATCATGATGAGATGATGATGATGATATCATGATGAGATGATGATGATATCATGATGATGATCTCATGATGAGATGATGATGTCATGATGATGATAACATGATGAGATGATGATAGTGATAGCATGATGAGATGATGATGTTGATAGCATGATGAGATGATGATGTTGATATCATGATGATATGATGATGATGATGATGATATCATGATGGGATGATGATGATGATGATGATATCATGATGATGATGATATCATGATGATAATATCATGATGAGATGATGATGATGATGATGATATCATGATTAGATGATGATGATGATGATATCATGATGAGAAGATGATGATGATGATATCATGATGAGATGATGATGATGATGATGATATCTTGATGATGATATCATGATGATGATATCATGATGAGATGATGATGATAATGATGATATAATGATGAGATGATGATGATATCATGATGAGATGATGATGATGATATCATGATGAGATGATGATAGTGATAGCATGATGAGATGCTGATAGTGATAGCATGATGAGATGATGATGATATCATGATGATGATGATATCATGATGATAATATCATGATGAGATGATGATGATGATGATGATATCATGATGAGATGATGATGATGATATCATGATGAGATGATGATGATATCATGATGATGATGATATCATGATGATAATATCATGATGAGATGATGATGATGATGATGATGATATCATGATGAGATGATGATGATGATATCATGATGAGATGATGATGATGATATCATGATGATGATGATGATGATGATGATGATGATGATGATGATGATATCATGATGAGATGATAATGATGATGATGATATCATGATGAGATGATGAGGATGATATAATGATGAGATGATGATGATGATGATGATGAGGATATCATGATGAGATGATGATGATGATGATGATATCATGATGATGATATCATGATGAGATGATGATACTGATATCATGATGAGATGATGATGATGATATCATGATGAGATGATGATGATGATATCATGATGAGATGATGATGATGATGATATCATGATGAGATGATGATATCATAATGAGATGATGATGATGATGATATCATGATGAGATGATGATGATGATATCATAATGAGATGATGATGATGATGATATCATGATGAGATGATGATGATGATGATGATGATATCATGATGATAATATCATGATGAGATGATGATGATGATGATGATATCATGATGATGATGATGATGAGATGATGATGATGATATCATGATGAGATGATGATGATGATGATGATGATGATGATGATGATATCATGATGAGATGATGATGATGATGATGATGATGATGATGATGATGATGATGATGATGATATCATGATGATAATATCATGATGAGATGATGATGATGATGATGATGATGATGATATCATGATGAGATGATGATGATGATGATGATGATGATGATGATATCATGATGAGATGATGATGATATCATGATGATAATATCATGATGAGATGATGATGATGATATCATGATGATGATGATGATGATGATAATGATGATGATGATGATAATGATGATGATGATGATGATGATGATATCATGATGATGATATCATGATGAGATGATGATGATGATGATGATGATGATGATATCATGATGAGATGATGATGATATCATGATGATAATATCATGATGAGATGATGATGATGATATCATGATGATGATGATGATGATGATAATGATGATGATGATGATAATGATGATGATGATGATGATGATGATATCATGATGATGATATCATGATGAGATGATGATGATGATGATATCATGATGATGATATCATGATGAGATGATGATGATGATGATATCATGATGATGATGTCATGATGATGATATCATGATGAGATGATGATGATGATGATGATATCATGATGATGATATCATGATGATGATATCATGATGATGATATCATGATGATGATGATATAATGATGAGATGATGATGATATCATGATGAGATGATGATGATATCATGATGAGATGATGATGATGATGATATCATGATGAGATGATGATAGTGATAGCATGATGAGATGCTGATAGTGATAGCATGATGAGATGATGATGATGTTGATTATAATATCATGATGAGATGATGATGATGATGATGATGATGATGATGATGATGATGATGATGATGATGATGATATCATGATGATGATATCATGATGATGATGATGATGATGATATCATGATGATGATATCATGATGATGATATCATGATGAGATAATGATGATGATGATATCATGATGATGATATCATGATGATGATATCATGATGAGATGATGATGATGATGACGATGATGATATCATGATGATGATATCATGATGAGATGATGATGATGATATCATGATGATGATATCATGATGAGATAATGATGATGATGATATCATGATGATGATATCATGATGAGATGATGATGATGACGATGATGATATCATGATGATGATATCATGATGAGATGATGATGATGATGATGATGATATCATGATGAGATGATGATGATGATGATATCATGATGATGATATCATGATGATGATATCATGATGAGATGATGATGATATCATGATGATGATATCATGATGAGATGATGATGATATCATGATGATGATATCATGATGAGATGATGATGATATCATGATGATGAGATGATGATGATATCATGATGATGATATCATGATGAGATGATGATGATATCATGATGATGAGATGATGATGATGATGATGATGATGATGATATCATGATGATGATATCATGATGAGATGATGATGATGATGATGATGATGATGATGATATCATGATGAGATGATGATATCATGATGATGATATCATGATGAGATGATGATGATATCATGATGAGATGATGATGAAATCATGATGAGATGATGATGATGATGATGATGATGATATCATAATGGGATGATGATGCTATCATGATGATGATATGATGATGATATGATGATGATATGATGATAATGATAGCATAATGGGATGATGATGCTATCATGATGATGATATCATGATGAGATGATGATGATGATGATGATATCATGATGAGATGATGATGATATCATAATGATGATATTATGATGAGATGATGATGATGATATCATGATGAGATGATGATGATATCATGATGAGATGATGATGATGATGATGATGATGATGATGATATCATTATGAGATGATGATGATGATATCATGATGATGATGATATCATGATGATAATATCATGATGAGATGATGATGAGATGATGATGTTGATATCATGATGAGATGATGATGATGATGATATCATGATGAGAAGATGATGATGATGATATCATGATGATGATATCATGATGAGATGATGATGATGATGATGATGATATCATGATGAGATGATTATGATGATATCATGATGAGAAGACGATGATGATGATATCATGATGAGATTATGATGATGATGATGATATCATGATGAGATGATTATGATGATATCATGATGAGATGATGATGATGATATCATGATGAGATGATGCTGATGATGATGATGATGATGATGATGATATCATGATGAGATGATGATGATGATGATATCATGATGAGATGATGATGTTGATATCATGATGAGATGATGATGATGATGATATCATGATGAGATGATGATGATGATGATATCATGATGAGATGATGATGATGATATCATGATGATGATATAATGATGATGATATCATGATGATGATATCATGATGAGATGATATCATGATTAGATGATGATGATGATGATATCATGATGATGATATCATGATGAGATGATGATGATGATGATGATGATATCATGATGAGATGATGATGATGATATCATGATGAGATGATGATGATGATGATATCATGATGATGATGATGATGATGATGATGATGATGATGATGATGATGATGATGATGATGATGATGATGATATCATGATGAGATGATGATGATGATGATATCATGATGAGATGATGATGATGATATCATGATGATGATGATGATGATGATGATGATGATGATGATATCATGATGATGATGATATCATGATGAGATGATGATGATGATGATATCATGATGAGATGATGATGTTGATATCATGATGAGATGATGATGATATCATGATGAGATGATGATGATGATGATGATGATGATATCATGATGATGATGATATCATGATGATGATATCATGATGAGATGATGATGATGATGATGATATCATGATTAGATGATGATGATGATGATATCATGATGAGAAGACGATGATGATGATATCATGATGATGATATCATGATAAAATGATGATGATGATGATGATGATATCATGATGAGATGATGATGATGATATCATGATGAGATGATGATGATGATATCATGATGATGATATCATGATGAGATGATGATGATGATGATATCATGATGATGATATCATGATGAGATGATGATGATGATGATGATGATATCATGATGATGATATCATGATGAGATGATGATGATGATGATATCATGATGATGATATCATGATGATGATATCATGATGAGATGATGATGATGATGATGATATCATGATGAGATGATGATGATGATATCATGATGATGATATCATGATGAGATGATGATGATATCATGATGATGATATCATGATGATGATATCATGATGAGATGATGATGATGATATCATGATGAGATGATGATGATGATATCATGATGAGATGATGATGATATCATGATGAGATGATGATGATGATATCATGATGAGATGATGATGATGATATCATGATGATGATGATGATGATATCATGATGATGATGATGATGATGATGATGATGATGATGATGATGATGATGATATCATGATGAGATGATGATGATGATATCATGATGAGATGATGATGATATCATGATGAGATGATGATGATATCATGATAAAATGATGATGATGATGATGATATCATGATGAGATGATGATGATGATATCATGATGAGATGATGATGATGATATCATGATGATGATGATGATGATGATGATGATGATGATGATGATGATGATATCATGATGAGATGATGATGATGATGATATCATGATGATGATGATGATGATGATGATGATGATGATGATGATGATGATGATGATGATGATATCATGATGATGATATCATGATGATGATATCATGATGAGATGATGATGATGATATAATGATGAGATGATGATGATATCATGATGAGATGATGATGATGATATCATGATGAGATGATGATAGTGATAGCATGATGAGATGCTGATAGTGATAGCATGATGAGATGATGATGATGTTGATGATGATATCATGATTATAATATCATGATGAGATGATGATGATGATGATGATGATGATATCATGATGATGATATCATGATGAGATAATGATGATGATGATATCATGATGATGATATCATGATGATGATATCATGATGAGATGATGATGATGATGACGATGATGATATCATGATGATGATATCATGATGAGATGATGATGATGATATCATGATGATGATATCATGATGAGATAATGATGATGATGATATCATGATGAGATGATGATTATGACGATGATTATGATGATGATATCATGATGATGATATCATGATGATGATATCATGATGAGATGATATCATGATTAGATGATGATGATGATGATATCATGATGAGAAGACGATGATGATGATATCATGATGATGATATCATGATGAGATGATGATGATGATGATGATGATATCATGATGAGATGATGATGATGATATCATGATGAGATGATGATGATGATATCATGATGATGATGATGATGATGATGATGATATCATGATGAGATGATAATGATGATGATGATATCATGATGAGATGATGAGGATGATATAATGATGAGATGATGATGATGATGATGATGAGGATATCATGATGAGATGATGATGATGATGATGATGATATCATGATGATGATATCATGATGAGATGATGATACTGATATCATGATGAGATGATGATGATGATATCATGATGAGATGATGATGATGATATCATGATGAGATGATGATGATGATGATATCATGATGAGATGATGATGATATCATGATGAGATGATGATGATATCATGATAAAATTATGATGATGATGATGATATCATGATGAGATGATGATGATGATATCATGATGAGATGATGATGATGATATCATGATGATGATATCATGATGAGATGATGATGATGATATCATGATGAGATGATGATGATGATATCATGATGAGATGATGATGATGATATCATGATGAGATGATGATGATATCATGATGAGATGATGATGATATCATGATAAAATGATGATGATGATGATGATATCATGATGAGATGATGATGATGATATCATGATGAGATGATGATGATGATATCATGATGATGATGATGATGATGATGATGATGATGATGATGATGATGATGATATCATGATGATGATATCATGATGAGATGATGATGATGATGATATCATGATGATGATATCATGATGAGATGATGATGATGATATCATGATGATGATATCATGATGAGATGATGATGATGATGATATCATGATGATGATATCATGATGATGATATCATGATGAGATGATGATGATGATGATGATATCATGATGAGATGATGATGATGATATCATGATGATGATATCATGATGAGATGATGATGATATCATTATGATGATATCATGATGATGATATCATGATGAGATGATGATGATGATATCATGATGAGATGATGATGATGATATCATGATGAGATGATGATGATATCATGATGAGATGATGATGATATCATGATGAAATTATGATGATGATGATGATGATGATGATGATGATGATGATGATGATGATGATGATATCATGATGAGATGATGTTGATGATGATGATGATGATGATGATGATGATGATGATGATGATGATATAATGATGTTGATATGATGATGATATGATGATAATGATAGCATGATGGGATGATGATATCATGATGAGATGATGATGATATCATGATGAGATGATGATGATATCATGATGAGATGATGATGATATCATGATGAGATGATGATGATGATATCATGATGAGATGACGATGATGATATCAAGATGAGAAGACGATGATGATCATATCATGATGATGATATCATGATGAGATGATGATGATGATATCATGATGAGATGATGATGATATCATGATGATGATCTCATGATGAGATGATGATGTCATGATGATGATAACATGATGAGATGATGATAGTGATAGCATGATGAGATGATGATGTTGATAGCATGATGAGATGATGATGTTGATATCATGATGATATGATGATGATGATGATGATATCATGATGGGATGATGATGATGATGATGATATCATGATGATGATGATATCATGATGATAATATCATGATGAGATGATGATGATGATGATGATATCATGATTAGATGATGATGATGATGATATCATGATGAGAAGATGATGATGATGATATCATGATGAGATGATGATGATGATGATGATATCTTGATGATGATATCATGATGATGATATCATGATGAGATGATGATGATAATGATGATATAATGATGAGATGATGATGATGATGATATCATGATGAGATGATGATGATGATATCATGATGAGATGATGATAGTGATAGCATGATGAGATGCTGATAGTGATAGCATGATGAGATGATGATGATATCATGATGATGATGATATCATGATGATAATATCATGATGAGATGATGATGATGATGATGATATCATGATGAGATGATGATGATGATGATGATATCATGATGAGATGATGATGATATCATGATGAGATGATGATGATATCATGATGAGATGATGATGATGATGATATCATGATGATGATATCATGATGATGATATCATGATGAGATGATGATGATGATGATGATATCATGATGATGATATCATGATGATGATATCATGATGATGATATCATGATGATGATGATATAATGATGAGATGATGATGATATCATGATGAGATGATGATGATATCATGATGAGATGATGATGATGATGATATCATGATGAGATGATGATAGTGATAGCATGATGAGATGCTGATAGTGATAGCATGATGAGATGATGATGATGTTGATTATAATATCATGATGAGATGATGATGATGATGATGATGATGATGATGATGATGATGATGATGATGATGATATCATGATGATGATATCATGATGATGATGATGATGATGATATCATGATGATGATATCATGATGATGATATCATGATGAGATAATGATGATGATGATATCATGATGATGATATCATGATGATGATATCATGATGAGATGATGATGATGATGACGATGATGATATCATGATGATGATATCATGATGAGATGATGATGATGATATCATGATGATGATATCATGATGAGATAATGATGATGATGATATCATGATGATGATATCATGATGAGATGATGATGATGACGATGATGATATCATGATGATGATATCATGATGAGATGATGATGATGATGATGATGATATCATGATGAGATGATGATGATGATGATATCATGATGATGATATCATGATGAGATGATGATGATGATATCATGATGATGATATCATGATGAGATGATGATGATATCATGATGATGATATCATGATGAGATGATGATGATATCATGATGATGATATCATGATGAGATGATGATGATATCATGATGATGATATCATGATGAGATGATGATGATATCATGATGATGAGATGATGATGATATCATGATGATGATATCATGATGAGATGATGATGATATCATGATGATGAGATGATGATGATGATGATGATGATGATGATGATGATATCATGATGATGATATCATGATGAGATGATGATGATGATGATGATGATGATGATGATATCATGATGAGATGATGATATCATGATGATGATATCATGATGAGATGATGATGATATCATGATGAGATGATGATGAAATCATGATGAGATGATGATGATGATGATGATGATGATATCATGATGATGAGATGATGATGATGATGAGATGATGATGATATGATGATGATATGATGATAATGATAGCAGAATGGGATGATGATGCTATCATGATGATGATATCATGATGAGATGATGATGATGATGATGATATCATGATGAGATGATGATGATATCATAATGATGATATTATGATGAGATGATGATGATGATATCATGATGAGATGATGATGATATCATGATGAGATGATGATGATGATGATGATGATGATGATATCATTATGAGATGATGATGATGATATCATGATGATGATGATATCATGATGATAATATCATGATGAGATGATGATGAGATGATGATGTTGATATCATGATGAGATGATGATGATGATGATATCATGATGAGAAGATGATGATGATGATATCATGATGATGATATCATGATGAGATGATGATGATGATGATGATGATATCATGATGAGATGATTATGATGATATCATGATGAGAAGACGATGATGATGATATCATGATGAGATTATGATGATGATGATGATATCATGATGAGATGATTATGATGATATCATGATGAGATGATGATGATGATATCATGATGAGATGATGCTGATGATGATGATGATGATGATGATGATGATGATGATATCATGATGAGATGATGATGATGATGATATCATGATGAGATGATGATGTTGATATCATGATGAGATGATGATGATGATGATATCATGATGAGATGATGATGATGATGATATCATGATGAGATGATGATGATGATATCATGATGATGATATCATGATGATGATATCATGATGATGATATCATGATGAGATGATATCATGATTAGATGATGATGATGATGATATCATGATGATGATATCATGATGAGATGATGATGATGATGATGATATCATGATGAGATGATGATGATGATATCATGATGAGATGATGATGATGATGATATCATGATGATGATGATGATGATGATGATGATGATGATGATGATGATGATGATGATGATGATGATGATGATATCATGATGAGATGATGATGATGATGATATCATGATGAGATGATGATGATGATATCATGATGATGATGATGATGATGATGATGATGATGATGATGATATCATGATGATGATGATATCATGATGAGATGATGATGATGATGATATCATGATGAGATGATGATGTTGATATCATGATGAGATGATGATGATATCATGATGAGATGATGATGATGATGATGATGATGATATCATGATGATGATGATATCATGATGATGATATCATGATGAGATGATGATGATGATGATGATATCATGATTAGATGATGATGATGATGATATCATGATGAGAAGACGATGATGATGATATCATGATGATGATATCATGATAAAATGATGATGATGATGATGATATCATGATGAGATGATGATGATGATATCATGATGAGATGATGATGATGATGATATCATGATGATGATATCATGATGAGATGATGATGATGATGATGATGATATCATGATGATGATATCATGATGAGATGATGATGATGATGATGATATCATGATGATGATATCATGATGATGATATCATGATGAGATGATGATGATGATGATGATATCATGATGAGATGATGATGATGATATCATGATGATGATATCATGATGAGATGATGATGATATCATGATGATGATATCATGATGATGATATCATGATGAGATGATGATGATGATATCATGATGAGATGATGATGATGATATCATGATGAGATGATGATGATATCATGATGAGATGATGATGATATCATGATAAAATGATGATGATGATGATGATATCATGATGAGATGATGATGATGATATCATGATGATGATGATGATGATGATGATGATGATGATGATGATGATATCATGATGAGATGATGATGATGATGATATCATGATGAGATGATGATGATATCATGATAAAATGATGATGATGATGATGATATCATGATGAGATGATGATGATGATATCATGATGATGATGATGATGATGATGATGATGATGATGATGATGATGATGATGATATCATGATGAGATGATGATGATGATGATATCATGATGATGATGATGATGATGATGATGATGATGATGATGATATCATGATGAGATGATGATGATGATGATATCATGATGATGATGATGATGATGATGATGATGATGATGATGATGATATCATGATGAGATGATGATGATGATGATATCATGATGAGATGATGATGATGATATCATGATGATGATGATGATGATGATGATGATGATGATGATGATGATGAGGATGATGATATCATGATGATGATGATATCATGATGAGATGATGATGATGATGATATCATGATGAGATGATGATGTTGATATCATGATGAGATGATGATGATATCATGATGAGATGATGATGATGATGATGATATCATGATGATGATGATATCATGATGATGATATCATGATGATGATATCATGATGAGATGATGATGATGATGATGATATCATGATTAGATGATGATGATGATGATATCATGATGAGAAGACGATGATGATGATATCATGATGATGATATCATGATAAAATGATGATGATGATGATGATATCATGATGAGATGATGATGATGATATCATGATGAGATGATGATGATGATGATATCATGATGATGATATCATGATGAGATGATGATGATGATGATATCATGATGATGATATCATGATGAGATGATGATGATGATGATGATGATATCATGATGATCATATCATGATGAGATGATGATGATGATGATATCATGATGATGATATCATGATGATGATATCATGATGAGATGATGATGATGATGATATCATGATGAGATGATGATGATGATATCATGATGATGATATCATGATGAGATGATGATGATATCATGATGATGATATCATGATGATGATATCATGATGAGATGATGATGATGATATCATGATGAGATGATGATGATGATATCATGATGAGATGATGATGATATCATGATGAGATGATGATGATATCATGATAAAATGATGATGATGATGATGATGATATCATGATGAGATGATGATGATGATATCATGATGAGATGATGATGATGATATCATGATGATGATGATGATGATGATGATGATGATGATATCATGATGATGATATCATGATGAGATGATGATGATGATGATATCATGATGATGATATCATGATGAGATGATGATGATGATATCATGATGATGATATCACGATGAGATGATGATGATGATGATGATATCATGATGATGATATCATGATGATGATATCATGATGAGATGATGATGATGATGAGATGATGATGATATCATGATGATAATATCATGATGAGATGATGATGATGATATCATGATGATGATGATGATGATGATAATGATGATGATGATGATAATGATGATGATGATGATGATATCATGATGATGAAATCATGATGAGATGATGATGATGATGATATCATGATGATGATATCATGATGAGATGATGATGATGATATCATGATGATGATATCATTATGATGATATCATGATGAGATGATGATGATGATGATGATGATATCATGATGATGATATCATGATGAGATGATGATGATATCATGATGATGATATCATGATGATGATATCATGATGATGATATCATGATGATGATATCATGATGATGATGATGTAATGATGAGATGATGATGATATCATGATGAGATGATGATGATATCATGATGAGATGATGATGATGATGATATTATGATGAGATGATGATAGTGATAGCATGATGAGATGCTGATAGTGATAGCATGATGAGATGATGATGATGTTGATTATAATATCATGATGAGATGATGATGATGATGATGATGATGATGATGATGATGATATCATGATGATGATATCATGATGATGATGATGATGATGATATCATGATGATGATATCATGATGATGATATCATGATGAGATAATGATGATGATGATATCATGATGATGATATCATGATGAGATGATGATGATGATGACGATGATGATATCATGATGATGATATCATGATGAGATGATGATGATGATATCATGATGATGATATCATGATGAGATAATGATGATGATGATATCATGATGATGATATCATGATGAGATGATGATGATGACGATGATGATATCATGATGATGATATCATGATGAGATGATGATGATGATGATGATGATGATATCATGATGAGATGATGATGATGATGATATCATGATGATGATATCATGATGAGATGATGATGATATCATGATGATGATATCATGATGAGATGATGATGATATCATGATGATGATATCATGATGAGATGATGATGATATCATGATGATGATATCATGATGAGATGATGATGATATCATGATGATGATATCATGATGAGATGATGATGATATCATGATGATGAGATGATGATGATGATGATGATGATGATATCATGATGATGATATCATGATGAGATGATGATGATGATGATGATGATGATGATGATGATATCATGATGAGATGATGATATCATGATGATGATATCATGATGAGATGATGATGATATCATGATGAGATGATGATGAAATCATGATGAGATGATGATGATGATGATATCATGATGATGAGATGATGATGAGATGATGATGATATGATGATGATATGATGATGATATGATGATAATGATAGCATAATGGGATGATGATGCTATCATGATGATGATATCATGATGAGATGATGATGATGATGATGATATCATGATGAGATGATGATGATATCATAATGATGATATTATGATGAGATGATGATGATGATATCATGATGAGATGATGATGATATCATGATGAGATGATGATGATGATATCATGATGAGATGACGATGATGATGATATCAAGATGAGAAGACGATGATGATCATATCATGATGATGATATCATGATGAGATGATGATGATGATATCATGATGAGATGATGATGATATCATGATGATGATCTCATGATGAGATGATGATGTCATGATGATGATAACATGATGAGATGATGATAGTGATAGCATGATGAGATGATGATGTTTATAGCATGATGAGATGATGATGTTGATATCATGATGAGATGATGATGATGATGATATCATGATGGGATGATGATGATGATGATGATATCATGATGATGATGATATCATGATGATGATATCATGATGAGATGATGATGATGATGATATCTTGATGATGATATCATGATGATGATATCATGATGAGATGATGATGATGATGATGCTATAATGATGAGATGATGATGATGATGATATCATGATGAGATGATGATGATGATATCATGATGAGATGATGATAGTGATAGCATGATGAGATGCTGATAGTGATAGCATGATGAGATGATGATGATATCATGATGATGATGATATCATGATGATAATATCATGATGAGATGATGATGATGATGATGATATCATGATGAGATGATGATGATATCATGATGAGATGATGATGATGATGATGATGATATCATGATGATAATATCATGATGAGATGATGATGATGATGATGATATCATGATGAGAAGACGATGATGATGATATCATGATGAGATGATGATGATGATGATGATATCATGATGAGATGATGATGATGATGACGATGATGATATCATGATGATGATATCATGATGAGATGATGATGATGATATCATGATGAGATGATGATGATGATGATGATATCATGATGATGATATCATGATGAGATGATGATGATATCATGATGATGATATCATGATGAGATGACGATGATATCATGATGATGATATTATGATGAGATGATGATGATATCATGATGAGATGATGATGATGATGATGATGATGATGATGATGATATAATGATGTTGATATGATGATGATATGATGATAATGATAGCATGATGGGATGATGATATCATGATGAGATGATGATGATATCATGATGAGATGATAATGATATCATGATGAGATGATGATGATATCATTATGAGATGATGATGATGATGATGATGATATCATGATGAGATGATGATGATGATGATGATGATATCATGATGAGAAGACGATGATGATGATATCATGATGATGATATCATGATGAGATGATGATATCATGATGAGATGATGATGATATCATGATGATGATCTCATGATGAGATGATGATGTCATGATGATGATAACATGATGAGATGATGATAGTGATAGCATGATGAGATGATGATGTTGATATCATGATGAGATGATGATGATGATGATATCATGATGAAATGATGATGATGATATCATGATGAGATGATGATGATAATGATATAATGATGAGATGATGATATCACGATGAGATGATGATGATGATATCATGATGAGATGATGATGATGATGATGATGATGATATCATGATGAGATGATGATGATGATGATGATGATGATGATGATGATGATGATGATGATATCATGATGATGATATCATGATGAGATGATGATGATGATGATGATGATGATATCTTGATGATAATATCATGATGATGATATCATGATGAGATGATGATGATAATGATATAATGATGAGATGATGATATCACGATGAGATGATGATGATGATATCATGATGAGATGATGATGATGATGATGATGATATCATGATGAGATGATGATGATGATGATGATGATGATATCATGATGATGATATCATGATGAGATGATGATGATGATGATATCATGATGAGATGATGATGATGATGATGATGATATCATGATGAGATGATGATGATGATGATGATGATGATGATATCATGATAATATCATGATGAGATGATGATGATGATGATGATGATGATGATG
>CM069867.1:35341502-35391502 GCA_036172795.1 Pelodytes ibericus
TGATATCATGATGAGATGATGATGATATCATGATGAGATGATGATGATGATGATGATATCATGATGATGATGATATCATGATGATGATATCATGATGAGATGATGATGATGATGATGATATCATGATTAGATGATGATGATGATGATATCATGATGAGAAGACGATGATGATGATATCATGATGATGATATCATGATAAAATGATGATGATGATGATGATGATATCATGATGAGATGATGATGATGATATCATGATGAGATGATGATGATGATATGATGATGATGATGATGATGATGATGATGATGATGATGATGATGATGATGATATCATGATGATGATATCATGATGAGATGATGATGATGATGATATCATGATGATATCATGATGAGATGATGATGATGATGATGATGATGATGATGATGATATCATGATGATGATATCATGATGAGATGATGATGATGATGATATCATGATGATGATATCATGATGAGATGATGATGATGATGATGATATCATGATGAGATGATGATGATGATATCATGATGATGATATCATGATGAGATGATGAGGATATCATGATGATGATATCATGATGATGATATCATGATGAGATGATGATGATGATGATATCATGATGAGATGATGATGATGATATCATGATGAGATGATGATGATATCATGATGAGATGATGATGATATCATGATAAAATGATGATGATGATGATGATATCATGATGAGATGATGATGATGATATCATGATGAGATGATGATGATGATGATGATATCATGATGAGATGATGATGATGATATCATGATGATGATATCATGATGAGATGATGATGATATCATGATGATGATATCATGATGATGATATCATGATGAGATGATGATGATGATATCATGATGAGATGATGATGATGATATCATGATGAGATGATTATGATATCATGATGAGATGATGATGATGATATCATGATGATGATGATGATGATGATGATGATGATGATGATGATGATATCATGATGAGATGATGATGATATCATGATGAGATGATGATGTTGATATCATGATGAGATGATGATGATGATGATGATATCATGATGAGATGATGATGATGATGATATCATGATGAGATGATGATGATGATATCATGATGATGATATCATGATGATGATATCATGATGAGATGATATCATGATTAGATGATGATGATGATGATGATATCATGATGATGATATCATGATGAGATGATGATGATGATGATGATGATATCATGATGAGATGATGATGATGATATCATGATGAGATGATGATGATGATATCATGATGAGATGATGATGATGATGATGATGATGATGATGATGATGATATCATGATTAGATGATGATGATGATGATATCATGATGAGATGATGATGATGATATCATGATGATGATGATGATGATGATGATGATGATGATGATGATGATGATGATGATGATATCATGATGATGATGATATCATGATGAGATGATGATGATGAAGATATCATGATGAGATGATGATGTTGATATCATGATGAGATGATGATGATATCATGATGAGATGATGATGATGATGATGATGATGATGATATCATGATGATGATGATATCATGATGATGATATCATGATGAGATGATGATGATGATGATGATATCATGATTAGATGATGATGATGATGATATCATGATGAGAAGACGATGATGATGATATCATGATGATGATATCATGATAAAATGATGATGATGATGATGATATCATGATGAGATGATGATGATGATATCATGATGAGATGATGATGATGATATGATGATGATGATGATGATGATGATGATGATGATGATATCATGATGATGATATCATGATGAGATGATGATGATGATATCATGATGATATCATGATGAGATGATGATGATGATGATGATGATGATGATATCATGATGATGATATCATGATGAGATGATGATGATATCATGATGATGATATCATGATGAGATGATGATGATGATGATATCATGATGAGATGATGATGATGATATCATGATGAGATGATGATGATATCATGATGAGATGATGATGATGATATCATGATGATGATGATGATGATGATGATGATGATGATGATGATGATGATGATGATGATGATGATGATGATGATATCATGATGATTATGATGATATCATGATGAGATGATGATGATGATGATATCATGATGAGATGATGATGTTGATATCATGATGAGATGATGATGATGATATCATGATGAGATGATGATGATGATGATGATGATGATATCATGATGATGATGATATCATGATGATGATATCATGATGAGATGATGATGATGATGATGATGATGATATCATGATTAGATGATGATGATGATGATATCATGATGAGAAGACGATGATGATGATATCATGATGATGATATCATGATAAAATGATGATGATGATGATGATGATATCATGATGAGATGATGATGATGATATCATGATGAGATGATGATGATGATATGATGATGATGATGATGATGATGATGATGATGATGATGATGATGATATCATGATGATGATATCATGATGAGATGATGATGATGATGATATCATGATGATGATATCATGATGATGATATCATGATGAGATGATGATGATGATGATGATATCATGATGATGATATCATGATGAGATGATGATGATGATGATATCATGATGATGATATCATGATGATGATATCATGATGAGATGATTATGATGATGATGATATCATGATGAGATGATGATGATGATATCATGATGATGATATGATGAGATGATGATGATATCATGATGATGATATCATGATGATGATATCATGATGAGATGATGATGATGATATCATGATGAGATGATGATGATGATGATATCATGATGAGATGATGATGATATCATGATGAGATGATGATGATATCATGATAAAATGATGATGATGATGATGATATCATGATGAGATGATGATGATGATATCATGATGAGATGATGATGATGATATCATGATGATGATATCATGATGAGATGATGATGATGATATCATGATGAGATGATGATGATGATATCATGATGAGATGATGATGATATCATGATGAGATGATGATGATATCATGATAAAATGATGATGATGATGATGATGATGATATCATGATGAGATGATGATGATGATATCATGATGAGATGATGATATCATGATGATGATGATGATGATGATGATGATGATGATGATGATGATATCATGATGATGATATCATGATGAGATGATGATGATGATGATATCATGATGATGATATCATGATGAGATGATGATGATGATATCATGATGATGATATCATGATGAGATGATGATGATGATGATATCATGATGATGATATCATGATGAGATAATGATGATGATGATATCATGATGATGATATCATGATGAGATGATGATGATGATGATATCATGATGAGATAATGATGATGATGATATCATGATGATGATATCATGATGAGATGATGATGATGATGATGATATCATGATGAGATGATGATGATGATGATATCATGATGAGATGGTGATGATGATGATGATGATGATATCATGATGAGATGATGATGATATCATGAAGAGATGGTGATAATGATATCATGATGAGATGATGATGATGATGATATCATGATGAGATGATGATGATGATGATGATATCAAGATGATGAGATGATGATGATGATGATGATGATGATGATGATGATGATATCATGATGATGATATCATGATGATGATGATGATGATGATATCATGATGATGAGATGATGATGATGATGATGATATCATGATGAGATGATGATGATGATGATATCATGATGAGAAGACGATGATGATGATATCATGATGATGATATCATGATGAGATGATGATGATGATATCATGATGAGATGATGATGATATCATGATGAGATGATGATGATATCATGATGATGAACTCATGATGAGATGATGATGTCATGATGATGATATCATTATGAGATGATGATGATATCATGATGAGATGATGATAGTGATAGCATGATGAGATGCTGATAGTGATAGCATGATGAGATGATGATGATGTTGATGATGATATCATGATTATAATATCATGATGAGATGATGATGATGATGATGATGATGATATCATGATGATGATATCATGATGAGATAATGATGATGATGATATCATGATGATGATATCATGATGAGATGATGACGATGATGATATCATGATGATGATATCATGATGATGATATCATGATGAGATAATGATGATGATGATATCATGATGAGATGATGATGATGACGATGATGATATCATGATGATGATATCATGATGAGATAATGATGATGATGATATCATGATGAGATGATGATGATGATGATGATGATGATGATATCATGATGATGATATCATGATGAGATAATGATGATGATGATATCATGATGAGATGATGATGATGACGATGATGATATCATGATGATGATATCATGATGAGATGATGATGATGATGATGATGATGATATCATGATGAGATGATGATGATGATATCATGATGATAATATCATGATGAGATGATGATGATGATGATGATGATGATGATGATGATATCATGATGAGATGAGGATATCATGATGAGATGATGATGACATCATAATGAGATGATGATGATTTCATGATTAGATGATAATATCATAATGAGATGATGATAACGTGATGAGATGTTGATAATGATGATGATGATATCATGATGAGATGACGATGATGATGATGATATCATGATGATGATATCATGATGAGATGATGATAATGATATCATGATGAGATGATGATGATGATATCATGATGAGATGATGATGATGATGATGATGATGATATCATGATGAGATGATGATGATGATGATGATATCATGATGAGATGATGATGATGATGATGATGATGATGAGGATATCATGATGAGATGATGATGATGATGATGATATCATGATGATGATATCATGATGAGATGATGATACTGATATCATGATGAGATGATGATGATGATGATGATGATGATATCATGATGATGATATCATGATGATGATATCATGATGATGATATCATGATGAGATGATGATGATATCATGATGATGATATCATGATGAGATGATGATGATATCATGATGATGATATCATGATGAGATGATGATGATATCATGATGATGAGATGATGATGATGATGATGATGATGATGATATCATGATGATGATATCATGATGAGAGAATGATGATGATGATGATGATGATATCATGATGAGATGATGATATCATGATGATGATATCATGATGAGATGATGATGATATCATGATGAGATGATGATGATATCATGATGAGATGATGATGATATCATGATGAGATGATGATGATGATGATATCATGATGATGAGATGATGATGATGATGATGATATCATGATGATGAGATGATGATGATATGATGATGATATGATGATAATGATAGCATAATGGGATGATGATGCTATCATGATGATGATATCATGATGAGATGATGATGATATCATAATGAAGATATTATGATGAGATGATGTTGATGATATCATGATGAGATGATGATGATATGATGATGAGATGATGATAATGATAGCATAATGGGATGATGATGCTATCATGATGATGATATCATGATGAGATGATGATGATGATGATGATGATGATGATGATATCATGATGAGATGATGATGATATCATAATGATGATATTATGATGAGATGATGATGATGATATCATGATGAGATGATGATGATATCATAATGATGATATTATGATGAGATGATGATGATGATATCATGATGAGAAGATGATGATATCATGATGAGATGATGATGATGATGATGATGATGATGATGATATCATTATGAGATGATGATGATGATATCATGATGATGATGATATCATGATGATAATATCATGATGAGATGATGATGATGATGATGATGATGATATC
Organism: Pelodytes ibericus; assembly: GCA_036172795.1. Classification (NCBI taxonomy): domain Eukaryota; kingdom Metazoa; phylum Chordata; class Amphibia; order Anura; family Pelodytidae; genus Pelodytes; species Pelodytes ibericus. Next base: position 35,347,572 of record CM069867.1, read on the forward strand.
ATGATGAGATGATGATGATGATGATATCATGATGAGAAGACGATGATGATGATATCATGATGATGATATCATGATGAGATGATGATGATGATGATGATGATGATGATGGTGATGATGATGATGATGATGATGATATCATGATGAGATGATGATGTTGATATCATGATGAGATGATGATGATGATATCATGATGAGATTATGATGATGATGATGATGATGATATCATGATGATGATGATATCATGATGATGATATCATGATGAGATGATGATGATATCATGATTAGATGATGATGATGATGATATCATGATGAGAAGACGATGATGATGATATCATGATGATGATATCATGATGAGATGATGATGATGATATCATGATGAGATGATGATGATGATATCATGATGAGATGATGATGATGATATCATGATGATGATGATGATGATGATGATGATGATGATATCATGATGATGATATCATGATGAGATGATGATGATGATGATGATGATATCATGATGATGATATCATGATGATGATGATGATATCATGATGATGATATCATGATGATGATATCATGATGATGATATCATGATGATGATATCATGATGAGATGATGATGATGATGATATCATGATGAGATGATGATGATGATATCATGATGATGATATCATGATGAGATGATGATGATATCATGATAAAATGATGATGATGATGATGATGATATCATGATGAGATGATGATGATGATATCATGATGAGATGATGATATCATGATGATGATGATGATGATGATGATGATGATGATGATGATGATGATATCATGATGATGATATCATGATGAGATGATGATGATGATGATATCATGATGATGATATCATGATGAGATGATGATGATGATATCATGATGATGATATCATGATGAGATGATGATGATGATGATATCATGATGATGATATCATGATGAGATAATGATGATGATGATATCATGATGATGATATCATGATGAGATGATGATGATGATGATATCATGATGAGATAATGATGATGATGATATCATGATGATGATATCATGATGAGATGATGATGATGATGATGATATCATGATGAGATGATGATGATGATGATATCATGATGAGATGATGATGATGATGATGATATCATGATGAGATGATGATGATATCATGAAGAGATGGTGATAATGATATCATGATGAGATGATGATGATGATGATATCATGATGAGATGATGATGATGATGATGATATCATGATGATGAGATGATGATGATGATGATGATGATGATGATGATGATGATGATGATATCATGATGATGATATCATGATGATGATGATGATGATGATGATATCATGATGATGAGATGATGATGATGATGATGATATCATGATGAGATGATGATGATGATGATATCATGATGAGAAGACGATGATGATGATATCATGATGATGATATCATGATGAGATGATGATGATGATATCATGATGAGATGATGATGATATCATGATGATGAACTCATGATGAGATGATGATGTCATGATGATGATATCATTATGAGATGATGATGATATCATGATGAGATGATGATAGTGATAGCATGATGAGATGCTGATAGTGATAGCATGATGAGATGATGATGATGTTGATGATGATATCATGATTATAATATCATGATGAGATGATGATGATGATGATGATGATGATATCATGATGATGATATCATGATGAGATAATGATGATGATGATATCATGATGATGATATCATGATGAGATGATGACGATGATGATATCATGATGATGATATCATGATGATGATATCATGATGAGATAATGATGATGATGATATCATGATGAGATGATGATGATGACGATGATGATATCATGATGATGATATCATGATGAGATAATGATGATGATGATATCATGATGAGATGATGATGATGATGATGATGATGATGATATCATGATGATGATATCATGATGAGATAATGATGATGATGATATCATGATGAGATGATGATGATGACGATGATGATATCATGATGATGATATCATGATGAGATGATGATGATGATGATGATGATGATATCATGATGAGATGATGATGATGATATCATGATGATAATATCATGATGAGATGATGATGATGATGATGATGATGATGATGATGATATCATGATGAGATGAGGATATCATGATGAGATGATGATGACATCATAATGAGATGATGATGATTTCATGATTAGATGATAATATCATAATGAGATGATGATAACGTGATGAGATGTTGATAATGATGATGATGATATCATGATGAGATGACGATGATGATGATGATATCATGATGATGATATCATGATGAGATGATGATAATGATATCATGATGAGATGATGATGATGATATCATGATGAGATGATGATGATGATGATGATGATGATATCATGATGAGATGATGATGATGATGATGATATCATGATGAGATGATGATGATGATGATGATGATGATGAGGATATCATGATGAGATGATGATGATGATGATGATATCATGATGATGATATCATGATGAGATGATGATACTGATATCATGATGAGATGATGATGATGATGATGATGATGATATCATGATGATGATATCATGATGATGATATCATGATGATGATATCATGATGAGATGATGATGATATCATGATGATGATATCATGATGAGATGATGATGATATCATGATGATGATATCATGATGAGATGATGATGATATCATGATGATGCGATGATGATGATGATGATGATGATGATGATATCATGATGATGATATCATGATGAGAGAATGATGATGATGATGATGATGATATCATGATGAGATGATGATATCATGATGATGATATCATGATGAGATGATGATGATATCATGATGAGATGATGATGATATCATGATGAGATGATGATGATATCATGATGAGATGATGATGATGATGATATCATGATGATGAGATGATGATGATGATGATGATATCATGATGATGAGATGATGATGATATGATGATGATATGATGATAATGATAGCATAATGGGATGATGATGCTATCATGATGATGATATCATGATGAGATGATGATGATATCATAATGAAGATATTATGATGAGATGATGTTGATGATATCATGATGAGATGATGATGATATGATGATGAGATGATGATAATGATAGCATAATGGGATGATGATGCTATCATGATGATGATATCATGATGAGATGATGATGATGATGATGATGATGATGATATCATGATGAGATGATGATGATATCATAATGATGATATTATGATGAGATGATGATGATGATATCATGATGAGAAGATGATGATATCATGATGAGATGATGATGATGATGATGATGATGATGATATCATTATGAGATGATGATGATGATATCATGATGATGATGATATCATGATGATAATATCATGATGAGATGATGATGATGATGATGATGATGATATCATGATGAGATGATGATGATGATGATATCATGATGAGAAGACGATGATGATGATATCATGATGATGATATCATGATGAGATGATGATGATGATGATGATGATGATGATGATGATGGTGATGATGATGATGATGATGATGATATCATGATGAGATGATGATGTTGATATCATGATGAGATGATGATGATGATATCATGATGAGATTATGATGATGATGATGATGATGATATCATGATGATGATGATATCATGATGATGATATCATGATGAGATGATGATGATATCATGATTAGATGATGATGATGATGATATCATGATGAGAAGACGATGATGATGATATCATGATGATGATATCATGATGAGATGATGATGATGATATCATGATGAGATGATGATGATGATATCATGATGAGATGATGATGATGATATCATGATGATGATGATGATGATGATGATGATGATGATGATATCATGATGATGATATCATGATGAGATGATGATGATGATGATGATATCATGATGATGATATCATGATGATGATGATGATATCATGATGATGATATCATGATGATGATATCATGATGATGATATCATGATGATGATATCATGATGAGATGATGATGATGATGATATCATGATGAGATGATGATGATGATATCATGATGATGATATCATGATGAGATGATGATGATATCATGATGATGATATCATGATGATGATATCATGATGATGATATCATGATGAGATGATGATGATGATATCATGATGAGATGATGATGATATCATGATGAGATGATGATGATATCATGATGAGATGATGATGATATCATGATGAGATGATGATGATGATGATGATGATGATGATGATGATGATATCATGATGAGATGATGATGATGATGATGATGATATAATGATGTTGATATGATGATGATATGATGATAATGATAGCATGATGGGATGATGATATCATGATGAGATGATGATGATATCATGATGAGATGATGATGATATCATGATGAGATGATGATGATGATGATATCATGATGAGATGATGATGATGATGATGATGATATCATGATGAGAAGACGATGATGATGATATCATGATGATGATATCATGATGATATGATGATGATGATATCATGATGAGATGATGATGATATCATGATGATGATCTCATGATGAGATGATGATGTCATGATGATGATAACATGATGAGATGATGATAGTGATAGCATGATGAGATGATGATGTTGATAGCATGATGAGATGATGATGTTGATATCATGATGAGATGATGATGATGATGATATCATGATGAGATGATGATGATGATGATGATGATGATGATATCATGATGATGATGATATCATGATGATGATATCATGATGAGATGATGATGATGATGTTGATAGCATGATGAGATGATGATGTTGATATCATGATGAGATGATGATGATGATGATATCATGATGAGATGATGATGATGATGATGATGATGATGATGATATCATGATGATGATGATATCATGATGATGATATCATGATGAGATGATGATGATGATGATGATATCATGATTAGATGATGATGATGATGATATCATGATGAGAAGACGATGATGATGATATCATGATGATGATGATATCATGATAAAATGATGATGATGATGATGATATCATGATGAGATGATGATGATGATATCATGATGAGATGATGATGATGATATGATGATGATGATGATGATGATGATGATGATGATGATGATGATGATATCATGATGATGATATCATGATGAGATGATGATGATGATGATATCATGATGATATCATGATGAGATGATGATGATGATGATGATGATGATATCATGATGAGATGATGATGATGATGATATCATGATGATGATATCATGATGAGATGATGATGATGATGATATCATGATGAGATGATGATGATGATATCATGATGAGATGATGATGATATCATGATGAGATGATGATGATGATATCATGATGATGATGATGATGATGATGATGATGATGATGATGATGATGATGATGATGATGATGATGATATCATGATGATTATGATGATATCATGATGAGATGATGATGATGATATCATGATGAGATGATGATGATATCATGATGAGATGATGATGATATCATGATGATGATGATGATGATGATGATGATGATGATATCATGATGATGATGATATCATGATGATGATATCATGATGAGATGATGATTATGATGATATCATGATTAGATGATGATGATGATGATATCATGATGAGAAGACGATGCTGATGATATCATGATGATGATATCATGATAAAATGATGATGATGATGATGATGATATCATGATGAGATGATGATGATGATATCATGATGAGATGATGATGATGATATGATGATGATGATGATGATGATGATGATGATGATATCATGATGATGATATCATGATGAGATGATGATGATGATGATATCATGATGATGATATCATGATGAGATGATGATGATGATGATGATATCATGATGATGATATCATGATGAGATGATGATGATGATGATATCATGATGATGATATCATGATGATGATATCATGATGAGATGATTATGATGATGATGATATCATGATGAGATGATGATGATGATATCATGATGATGATATGATGAGATGATGATGATATCATGATGATGATATCATGATGATGATATCATGATGAGATGATGATGATGATATCATGATGAGATGATGATGATGATGATATCATGATGAGATGATGATGATATCATGATGAGATGATGATGATATCATGATAAAATGATGATGATGATGATGATATCATGATGAGATGATGATGATGATATCATGATGAGATGATGATGATGATATCATGATGATGATATCATGATGAGATGATGATGATGATATCATGATGAGATGATGATGATGATATCATGATGAGATGATGATGATATCATGATGAGATGATGATGATATCATGATAAAATGATGATGATGATGATGATGATATCATGATGAGATGATGATGATGATATCATGATGAGATGATGATATCATGATGATGATGATGATGATGATGATGATGATGATGATGATGATGATGATGATGATGATGATGATGATATCATGATGATGATATCATGATGAGATGATGATGATGATGATATCATGATGATGATATCATGATGAGATGATGATGATGATATCATGATGATGATATCATGATGAGATGATGATGATGATGATATCATGATGATGATATCATGATGATGATATCATGATGATATCATGATGATGATATCATGATGATGATATCATGATGATGATATCATGATGATGATATCATGATGATGATATCATGATGAGATGATGATGATGATGATGATATCATGATGAGATAATGATGATGATGATATCATGATGATGATATCATGATGAGATGATGATGATGATGATATCATGATGAGATAATGATGATGATGATATCATGATGATGATATCATGATGAGATGATGATGATGATGATGATATCATGATGAGATGATGATGATGATGATATCATGATGAGATGATGATGATGATGATGATGATGATATCATGATGAGATGATGATGATATCATGATGAGATGGTGATAATGATATCATGATGAGATGATGATGATATCATGATGAGATGATGATGATGATGATGATATCATGATGATGAGATGATGATGATGATGATGATGATGATGATGATGATATCATGATGATGATATCATGATGATGATGATGATGATGATATCATGATGATGAGATGATGATGATGATGATGATATCATGATGAGATGATGATGATGATGATATCATGATGAGAAGACGATGATGATGATATCATGATGATATCATGATGAGATGATGATGATGATATCATGATGAGATGATGATGATATCATGATGATGAACTCATGATGAGATGATGATGTCATGATGATGATATCATTATGAGATGATGATGATATCATGATGAGATGATGATAGTGATAGCATGATGAGATGCTGATAGTGATAGCATGATGAGATGATAATGATGTTGATGATGATATCATGATTATAATATCATGATGAGATGATGATGATGATGATGATGATGATATCATGATGATGATATCATGATGAGATAATGATGATGATGATATCATGATGATGATATCATGATGAGATGATGACGATGATGATATCATGATGATGATATCATGATGATGATATCATGATGAGATAATGATGATGATGATATCATGATGAGATGATGATGATGACGATGATGATATCATGATGATGATATCATGATGAGATAATGATGATGATGATATCATGATGAGATGATGATGATGATGATGATGATGATATCATGATGATGATATCATGATGAGATAATGATGATGATGATATCATGATGAGATGATGATGATGACGATGATGATATCATGATGATGATATCATGATGAGATGATGATGATGATGATGATGATGATATCATGATGAGATGATGATGATGATATCATGATGATAATATCATGATGAGATGATGATGATGATGATGATGATGATGATGATATCATGATGAGATGAGGATATCATGATGAGATGATGATGACATCATAATGAGATGATGATGATTTCATGATTAGATGATAATATCATGATGAGATGATGATAACGTGATGAGATGTTGATAATGATGATGATGATATCATGATGAGATGACGATGATGATGATGATATCATGATGATGATATCATGATGAGATGATGATAATGATATCATGATGAGATGATGATGATGATATCATGATGAGATGATGATGATGATGATGATGATGATATCATGATGAGATGATGATGATGATGATGATATCATGATGAGATGATGATGATGATGATGATGATGATGAGGATATCATGATGAGATGATGATGATGATGATGATATCATGATGATGATATCATGATGAGATGATGATACTGATATCATGATGAGATGATGATGATGATGATGATGATGATATCATGATGATGATATCATGATGATGATATCATGATGATGATATCATGATGAGATGATGATGATATCATGATGATGATATCATGATGAGATGATGATGATATCATGATGATGATATCATGATGAGATGATGATGATATCATGATGATGAGATGATGATGATGATGATGATGATGATGATATCATGATGATGATATCATGATGAGAGAATGATGATGATGATGATGATGATATCATGATGAGATGATGATATCATGATGATGATATCATGATGAGATGATGATGATATCATGATGAGATGATGATGATATCATGATGAGATGATGATGATATCATGATGAGATGATGATGATGATGATATCATGATGATGAGATGATGATGATGATGATGATGATATCATGATGATGAGATGATGATGATATGATGATGATATGATGATAATGATAGCATAATGGGATGATGATGCTATCATGATGATGATATCATGATGAGATGATGATGATATCATAATGAAGATATTATGATGAGATGATGTTGATGATATCATGATGAGATGATGATGATATGATGATGAGATGATGATAATGATAGCATAATGGGATGATGATGCTATCATGATGATGATATCATGATGAGATGATGATGATGATGATGATGATGATGATGATGATATCATGATGAGATGATGATGATATCATAATGATGATATTATGATGAGATGATGATGATGATATCATGATGAGAAGATGATGATATCATGATGAGATGATGATGATGATGATGATGATGATGATGATATCATTATGAGATGATGATGATGATATCATGATGATGATGATATCATGATGATAATATCATGATGAGATGATGATGATGATGATGATGATGATATCATGATGAGATGATGATGATGATGATATCATGATGAGAAGACGATGATGATGATATCATGATGATGATATCATGATGAGATGATGATGATGATGATGATGATGATGATGATGATGATGATGGTGATGATGATGATGATGATGATGATGATATCATGATGAGATGATGATGTTGATATCATGATGAGATGATGATGATGATGATGATATCATGATGAGATTATGATGATGATGATGATGATGATATCATGATGATGATGATATCATGATGATGATATCATGATGAGATGATGATGATATCATGATTAGATGATGATGATGATGATATCATGATGAGAAGACGATGATGATGATATCATGATGATGATATCATGATGAGATGATGATGATGATATCATGATGAGATGATGATGATGATATCATGATGAGATGATGATGATGATATCATGATGATGATGATGATGATGATGATGATGATGATGATGATATCATGATGATGATATCATGATGAGATGATGATGATGATGATGATATCATGATGATGATATCATGATGATGATGATGATATCATGATGATGATATCATGATGATGATATCATGATGATGATATCATGATGATGATATCATGATGAGATGATGATGATGATGATATCATGATGAGATGATGATGATGATATCATGATGATGATATCATGATGAGATGATGATGATATCATGATGATGATATCATGATGATGATATCATGATGATGATATCATGATGAGATGATGATGATGATGATATCATGATGAGATGATGATGATATCATGATGAGATGATGATGATATCATGATGAGATGATGATGATATCATGATGAGATGATGATGATGATGATGATGATGATGATATCATGATGAGATGATGATGATGATGATGATGATGATGATATAATGATGTTGATATGATGATGATATGATGATAATGATAGCATGATGGGATGATGATATCATGATGAGATGATGATGATATCATGATGAGATGATGATGATATCATGATGAGATGATGATGATGATGATATCATGATGAGATGATGATGATGATGATGATGATATCATGATGAGAAGACGATGATGATGATATCATGATGATGATATCATGATGATATGATGATGATGATATCATGATGAGATGATGATGATATCATGATGATGATCTCATGATGAGATGATGATGTCATGATGATGATAACATGATGAGATGATGATAGTGATAGCATGATGAGATGATGATGTTGATAGCATGATGAGATGATGATGTTGATATCATGATGAGATGATGATGATGATGATATCATGATGAGATGATGATGATGATGATGATGATGATGATATCATGATGATGATGATATCATGATGATAATATCATGATGAGATGATGATGATGATGATATCATGATTAGATGATGATGATGATGATGATGATATCATGATGAGAAGATGATGATGATGATATCATGATGATGATATCATGATGAGATGATGATGATGATGATGATGATGATATCATGATGATGATATCATGATGAGATGATGATGATGATATCTTGATGATGATATCATGATGATGATATCATGATGAGATGATGATGATGATGATGATGATATAATGATGAGATGATGATGATGATATCATGATGAGATGATGATGATGATATCATGATGAGATGATGATAGTGATAGCATGATGAGATGCTGATAGTGATAGCATGATGAGATGATGATGATATCATGATGATGATGATATCATGATGATAATATCATGATGAGATGATGATGATGATGATATCATGATGAGATGATGATGATGATGATGATGATATCATGATGAGATGATGATGATATCATGATGATGATGATATCATGATGATAATATCATGATGAGATGATGATGATGATGATGATGATATCATGATGAGAAGACGATGATGATGATATCATGATGAGATGATGATGATGATGATGATGATGATATCATGATGAGATGATGATGATGACGATGATGATATCATGATGATGATATCATGATGATGATGATGATGATATCATGATGATGATATCATGATGAGATGATGATGATATCATGATGATGATATCATGATGAGATGACGATGATATCATGATGATGATATCATGATGAGATGATGATGATATCATGATGAGATGATGATGATGATGATGATGATGATATAATGATGTTGATATGATGATGATATGATGATAATGATAGCATGATGGGATGCTGATATCATGATGAGATGATGATGATATCATGATGAGATGATGATGAGATGATGATGATGATGATGATGATGATATAATGATGTTGATATGATGATGATATGATGATAATGATAGCATGATGGGATGCTGATATCATGATGAGATGATGATGATATCATGATGAGATGATGATGATATCATGATGAGATGATGATGATATCATGATGAGATGATGATGATGATGATGATGATGATATCATGATGAGATGATGATGATGATGATGATATCATGATGAGAAGACGATGATGATGATATCATGATGATGATATCATGATGAGATGATGATATCATGATGAGATGATGATGATATCATGATGATGATTTCATGATGAGATGATGATGTCATGATGATGATATCATGATGATGATATCATGATGAGATGATGATGATGATATCATGATGATGATGATATCATGATGAGATGATGATGATGATATCATGATGATGATATCATGATGAGATGATGATGATATCATGATGATGATATCATGATGATGATATCATGATGATGATATCATGATGAGATGATGATGATATCATGATGAGATGATGATGATGATGATATCATGATGAGATGATGATGATATCATGATGAGATGATGATGATGATATCATGATGAGATGATGATGATGATGATATCATGATGAGATGATGATGTTGATATCATGATGAGATGATGATGATATCATGATGAGATGATGATGATGATGATGATGATGATGATATCATGATTAGATGATGATGATGATGATATCATGATGAGAAGACGATGATGATGATATCATGATGATGATATCATGATGAGATGATGATGATGATGATGATGATATCATGATGAGATGATGATGATGATATCATGATGAGATGATGATGATGATATGATGATGATGATGATGATGATGATGATGATGATGATGATGATATCATGATGATGATCTCATGATGATGATCTCATGATGAGATGATGATGTCATGATGATGATAACATGATGAGATGATGATAGTGATAGCATGATGAGATGATGATGTTGATAGCATGATGAGATGATGATGTTGATATCATGATGAGATGATGATGATGATGATATCATGATGAGATGATGATGATGATGATGATGATGATGATATCATGATGATGATGATATCATGATGATAATATCATGATGAGATGATGATGATGATGATATCATGATTAGATGATGATGATGATGATGATGATATCATGATGAGAAGATGATGATGATGATATCATGATGATGATATCATGATGAGATGATGATGATGATGATGATGATGATGATATCATGATGATGATATCATGATGAGATGATGATGATGATATCTTGATGATGATATCATGATGATGATATCATGATGAGATGATGATGATGATGATGATGATATAATGATTAGATGATGATGATGATATCATGATGAGATGATGATGATGATATCATGATGAGATGATGATAGTGATAGCATGATGAGATGCTGATAGTGATAGCATGATGAGATGATGATGATATCATGATGATGATGATATCATGATGATAATATCATGATGAGATGATGATGATGATGATATCATGATGAGATGATGATGATGATGATGATGATATCATGATGAGATGATGATGATATCATGATGATGATGATATCATGATGATAATATCATGATGAGATGATGATGATGATGATGATGATGATGATATCATGATGAGAAGACGATGATGATGATATCATGATGAGATGATGATGATGATGATGATGATGATATCATGATGAGATGATGATGTTGACGATGATGATATCATGATGATGATATCATGATGATGATGATGATGATATCATGATGATGATATCATGATGAGATGATGATGATATCATGATGATGATATCATGATGAGATGACGATGATATCATGATGATGATATCATGATGAGATGATGATGATATCATGATGAGATGATGATGATGATGATGATGATGATATAATGATGTTGATATGATGATGATATGATGATAATGATAGCATGATGGGATGCTGATATCATGATGAGATGATGATGATATCATGATGAGATGATGATGAGATGATGATGATGATGATGATGATGATATAATGATGTTGATATGATGATGATATGATGATAATGATAGCATGATGGGATGCTGATATCATGATGAGATGATGATGATATCATGATGAGATGATGATGATATCATGATGAGATGATGATGATATCATGATGAGATGATGATGATGATGATGATGATGATATCATGATGAGATGATGATGATGATGATGATATCATGATGAGAAGACGATGATGATGATATCATGATGATGATATCATGATGAGATGATGATATCATGATGAGATGATGATGATATCATGATGATGATTTCATGATGAGATGATGATGTCATGATGATGATATCATGATGATGATATCATGATGAGATGATGATGATGATATCATGATGATGATGATATCATGATGAGATGATGATGATGATATCATGATGATGATATCATGATGAGATGATGATGATATCATGATGATGATATCATGATGATGATATCATGATGATGATATCATGATGATGATATCATGATGAGATGATGATGATATCATGATGAGATGATGATGATGATGATATCATGATGAGATGATGATGATATCATGATGAGATGATGATGATGATATCATGATGAGATGATGATGATGATGATATCATGATGAGATGATGATGTTGATATCATGATGAGATGATGATGATATCATGATGAGATGATGATGATGATGATGATGATGATGATATCATGATTAGATGATGATGATGATGATATCATGATGAGAAGACGATGATGATGATATCATGATGATGATATCATGATGAGATGATGATGATGATGATGATGATATCATGATGAGATGATGATGATGATATCATGATGAGATGATGATGATGATATGATGATGATGATGATGATGATGATGATGATGATATCATGATGATGATATCATGATGAGATGATGATGATGATGATATCATGATGATGATATCATGATGAGATGATGATGATGATGATGATGATATCATGATGATGATATCATGATGAGATGATGATGATGATGATGATGATGATATCATGATGAGATGATGATGATGATATCATGATGATGATATCATGATGAGATGATGATGATATCATGATGATGATATCATGATGATGATATCATGATGAGATGATGATGATGATATCATGATGAAATGATGATGATGATATCATGATGAGATGATGATGATATCATGATGAGATGATGATGATATCATGATAAAATGATGATGATGATGATGATATCATGATGAGATGATGATGATGATATCATGATGAGATGATGATGATGATATCATGATGATGATGATGATGATGATGATGATGATGATGATGATATCATGATGATGATATCATGATGAGATGATGATGATATCATGATGATGATATCATGATGAGATGATGATGATGATATCATGATGATGATATCATGATGAGATGATGATGATGATGATATCATGATGATGATATCATGATGATGATATCATGATGAGATGATGATGATGATGATGATGATGATATCATGATGAGATGATGATGATGATATCATGATGATGATATCATGATGAGATGATGATGATATCATGATGATGATATCATGATGATGATATCATGATGAGATGATGATGATGATATCATGATGAGATGATGATGAGGATATCATGATGAGATGATGATGACATCATAATGAGATGATGATGATTTCATGATTAGATGATAATATCATGATGAGATGATGATAACGTGATGAGATGTTGATAATGATGATGATGATATCATGATGAGATGACGATGATGATGATGATATCATGATGATGATATCATGATGAGATGATGATAATGATATCATGATTAGATGATAATATCATGATGAGATGATGATAACGTGATGAGATGTTGATAATGATGATGATGATATCATGATGAGATGACGATGATGATGATGATATCATGATGATGATATCATGATGAGATGATGATAATGATATCATGATGAGATGATGATGATGATATCATGATGAGATGATGATGATGATGATGATGATGATGATGATGATATCATGATGATGATATCATGATGAGATGATGATGATGATGATATCATGATGATGATATCATGATGAGATGATGATGATGATATCATGATGATGATATCATGATGAGATGATGATGATGATGATATCATGATGATGATATCATGATGATATCATGATGATGATATCATGATGATGATATCATGATGATGATATCATGATGAGATGATGATGATGATGATATCATGATGAGATAATGATGATGATGATATCATGATGATGATATCATGATGAGATGATGATGATGATGATATCATGATGAGATGATGATATTATCATGATGAGATGATGATGATATCATGATGAGATGATGATGATGATATCATGATGAGATGATGATGATGATGATATCATGATGAGATGATGATGATGATGATGATATCATGATGAGATGATGATGATATCATGATGAGATGATGATAATGATATCATGATGAGATGATGATGATGATGATATCATGATGAGATGATGATGATGATGATGATGATATCATGATGATGAGATGATGATGATGATGATGATGATGATGATGATGATGATGATGATGATGATATCATGATGATGATGATGATGATGATATCATGATGATGAGATGATGATGATGATGATGATATCATGATGAGATGATGATGATGATGATATCATGATGAGAAGACGATGATGATGATATCATGATGATGATATCATGATGAGATGATGATGATGATATCATGATGAGATGATGATGATATCATGATGATGAACTCATGATGAGATGATGATGTCATGATGATGATATCATGATGAGATGATGATGATGATATCATGATGAGATGATGATAGTGATAGCATGATGAGATGCTGATAGTGATAGCATGATGAGATGATGATGATGTTGATGATGATATCATGATTATAATATCATGATGAGATGATGATGATGATGATCATGATATCATGATGATGATATCATGATGAGATAATGATGATGATGATATCATGATGATGATATCATGATGAGATGATGACGATGATGATATCATGATGATGATATCATGATGATGATATCATGATGAGATAATGATGATGATGATATCATGATGAGATGATGATGATGACGATGATGATATCATGATGATGATATCATGATGAGATGATGATGATGATGATGATGATATCATGATGATGATATCATGATGAGATAATGATGATGATGATATCATGATGAGATGATGATGATGACGATGATGATATCATGATGATGATATCATGATGAGATGATGATGATGATGATGATGATGATGATATCATGATGAGATGATGATGATGATATCATGATGATAATATCATGATGAGATGATGATGATGATGATGATGATGATGATGATGATGATGATATCATGATGAGATGAGGATATCATGATGAGATGATGATGACATCATAATGAGATGATGATGATTTCATGATTAGATGATAATATCATGATGAGATGATGATAACGTGATGAGATGTTGATAATGATGATGATGATATCATGATGAGATGACGATGATGATGATGATATCATGATGATGATATCATGATGAGATGATGATAATGATATCATGATGAGATGATGATGATGATATCATGATGAGATGATGATGATGATGATGATGATGATATCATGATGAGATGATGATGATGATGATGATATCATGATGAGATGATGATGATGATGATGATGATGATGAGGATATCATGATGAGATGATGATGATGATGATGATATCATGATGATGATATCATGATGAGATGATGATACTGATATCATGATGAGATGATGATGATGATGATGATGATATCATGATGATGATATCATGATGATGATATCATGATGATGATATCATGATGAGATGATGATGATATCATGATGATGATATCATGATGAGATGATGATGATATCATGATGATGATATCATGATGAGATGATGATGATATCATGATGATGAGATGATGATGATGATGATGATGATGATGATATCATGATGATGATATCATGATGAGAGAATGATGATGATGATGATGATGATATCATGATGAGATGATGATATCATGATGATGATATCATGATGAGATGATGATGATATCATGATGAGATGATGATGATATCATGATGAGATGATGATGATGATGATGATATCATGATGATGAGATGATGATGATGATGATGATATCATGATGATGAGATGATGATGATATGATGATGATATGATGATAATGATAGCATAATGGGATGATGATGCTATCATGATGATGATATCATGATGAGATGATGATGATATCATAATGAAGATATTATGATGAGATGATGTTGATGATATCATGATGAGATGATGATGATATGATGATGAGATGATGATAATGATAGCATAATGGGATGATGATGCTATCATGATGATGATATCATGATGAGATGATGATGATGATGATGATGATGATATCATGATGAGATGATGATTATATCATAATGATGATATTATGATGAGATGATGATGATGATATCATGATGAGAAGATGATGATATCATGATGAGATGATGATGATGATGATGATGATGATATCATTATGAGATGATGATGATGATATCATGATGATGATGATATCATGATGATAATATCATGATGAGATGATGATGATGATGATGATGATGATGATATCATGATGAGATGATGATGATGATGATATCATGATGAGAAGACGATGATGATGATATCATGATGATGATATCATGATGAGATGATGATGATGATGATGATGATGATGGTGATGATGATGATGATGATGATGATGATGATGATGGTGATGATGATGATGATGATGATGATATCATGATGAGATGATGATGTTGATATCATGATGAGATGATGATGATGATGATGATATCATGATGAGATTATGATGATGATGATGATGATGATGATGATATCATGATGATGATGATATCATGATGATGATATCATGATGAGATGATGATGATATCATGATTAGATGATGATGATGATGATATCATGATGAGAAGACGATGATGATGATATCATGATGATGATATCATGATGAGATGATGATGATGATATCATGATGAGATGATGATGATGATATCATGATGAGATGATGATGATGATATCATGATGATGATGATGATGATGATGATGATGATGATGATGATGATGATGATGATGATATCATGATGATGATATCATGATGAGATGATGATGATGATGATGATATCATGATGATGATATCATGATGATGATGATGATATCATGATGATGATATCATGATGATGATATCATGATGATGATATCATGATGATGATATCATGATGAGATGATGATGATGATAATATCATGATGAGATGATGATGATGATATCATGATGATGATATCATGATGAGATGATGATGATATCATGATGAGATGATGATGATGATATCATGATGAGATGATGATGATATCATGATGAGATGATGATGATATCATGATGAGATGATGATGATATCATGATGAGATGATGATGATGATGATGATGATGATGATATCATGATGAGATGATGATGATGATGATGATGATGATGATGATGATGATATAATGATGTTGATATGATGATGATATGATGATAATGATAGCATGATGGGATGATGATATCATGATGAGATGATGATGATATCATGATGAGATGATGATGATATCATGATGAGATGATGATGATGATGATATCATGATGAGATGATGATGATATCATGATGAGAAGACGATGATGATGATATCATGATGATGATATCATGATGATATGATGATGATGATATCATGATGAGATGATGATGATATCATGATTAGATGATGATGATGATGATATCATGATGATGATATCATGATGAGATGATGATGATATCATGATTAGATGATGATGATGATGATATCATGATGAGAAGACGATGATGATGATATCATGATGATGATATCATGATGAGATGATGATGATGATATCATGATGAGATGATGATGATGATATCATGATGAGATGATGATGATGATATCATGATGATGATGATGATGATGATGATGATGATGATGATGATGATGATATCATGATGATGATATCATGATGAGATGATGATGATGATGATGATATCATGATGATGATATCATGATGATGATGATGATATCATGATGATGATACCATGATGATGATATCATGATGATGATATCATGATGATGATATCATGATGAGATGATGATGATGATAATATCATGATGAGATGATGATGATGATATCATGATGAGATGATGATGATATCATGATGAGATGATGATGATGATGATATCATGATGAGATGATGATGATATCATGATGAGAAGACGATGATGATGATATCATGATGATGATATCATGATGATATGATGATGATGATATCATGATGAGATGATGATGATATCATGATTAGATCATGATGATGATGATATCATGATGATGATATCATGATGAGATGATGATGATATCATGATTAGATGATGATGATGATGATATCATGATGAGAAGACGATGATGATGATATCATGATGATGATATCATGATGAGATGATGATGATGATATCATGATGAGATGATGATGATGATATCATGATGAGATGATGATGATGATATCATGATGATGATGATGATGATGATGATGATGATGATGATGATGATGATGATGATGATATCATGATGATGATATCATGATGAGATGATGATGATGATGATGATGATATCATGATGATGATATCATGATGATGATGATGATATCATGATGATGATATCATGATGATGATATCATGATGATGATATCATGATGATGATATCATGATGATGATATCATGATGAGATGATGATGATGATAATATCATGATGAGATGATGATGATGATATCATGATGATGATATCATGATGAGATGATGATGATATCATGATGAGATGATGATGATGATATCATGATGAGATGATGATGATATCATGATGAGATGATGATGATATCATGATGAGATGATGATGATATCATGATGAGATGATGATGATGATGATGATGATGATGATATCATGATGAGATGATGATGATGATGATGATGATGATGATGATGATGATGATGATGATGATGATATAATGATGTTGATATGATGATGATATGATGATAATGATAGCATGATGGGATGATGATATCATGATGAGATGATGATGATATCATGATGAGATGATGATGATATCATGATGATATGATGATGATGATGATATCATGATGAGATGATGATGATATCATGATGATGATCTCATGATGAGATGATGATGTCATGATGATGATAACATGATGAGATGATGATAGTGATAGCATGATGAGATGATGATGTTGATAGCATGATGAGATGATGATGTCATGATGATGATAACATGATGAGATGATATCATGATGAGATGATGATGATGATGATGATGATGATGATATCATGATGATGATGATATCATGATGATAATATCATGATGAGATGATGATGATGATGATGATATCATGATTAGATGATGATGATGATGATGATGATATCATGATGAGAAGATGATGATGATGATGATATCATGATGATGATATCATGATGAGATGATGATGATGATGATGATGATGATATCATGATGATGATATCATGATGAGATGATGATGATGATATCTTGATGATGATATCATGATGATGATATCATGATGATGATATCATGATGAGATGATGATGATGATGATGATGATATAATGATGAGATGATGATGATGATATCATGATGAGATGATGATGATGATATCATGATGAGATGATGATAGTGATAGCATGATGAGATGCTGATAGTGATAGCATGATGAGATGATGATGATATCATGATGATGATGATATCATGATGATAATATCATGATGAGATGATGATGATGATGATGATATCATGATGAGATGATGATGATGATGATGATATCATGATGAGATGATGATGATATCATGATGATGATGATATCATGATGATAATATCATGATGAGATGATGATGATGATGATGATGATATCATGATGAGAAGACGATGATGATGATATCATGATGAGATGATGATGATGATGATGATATCATGATGAGATGATGATGATGATATCATGATGAGATGATGATGATGATGATGATGATATCATGATGAGAAGACGATGATGATGATATCATGATGAGATGATGATGATGATGATGATGATGATATCATGATGAGATGATGATGATGATATCATGATGAGATGATGATGATGATGATGATATTATGATGATGATATCATGATGAGATGATGATGATATCATGATGATGATATCATGATGAGATGACGATGATATCATGATGATGATATCATGATGAGATGATGATGATATCATGATGAGATGATGATGATGATGATGAAGATGATATAATGATGTTGATATGATGATGATATGATGATAATGATAGCATGATGGGATGCTGATATCATGATGAGATGATGATGATATCATGATGAGATGATGATGAGATGATGATGATGATGATGATGATGATATAATGATGTTGATATGATGATGATATGATGATAATGATAGCATGATGGGATGCTGATATCATGATGAGATGATGATGATATCATGATGAGATGATGATGATATCATGATGAGATGATGATGATATCATGATGAGATGATGATGATATCATGATGAGATGATGATGATGATGATGATGATGATATCATGATGAGATGATGATGATATCATGATGAGATGATGATGATATCATGATGAGATGATGATGATATCATGATGAGATGATGATGATATCATGATGAGATGATGATGATGATGATGATGATGATATCATGATGAGATGATGATGATGATGATGATATCATGATGAGAAGACGATGATGATGATATCATGATGATGATATCATGATGAGATGATGATATCATGATGAGATGATGATGATATCATGATGATGATTTCATGATGAGATGATGATGTCATGATGATGATATCATGATGATGATATCATGATGAGATGATGATGATGATGATGATATCATGATGATATCATGATGATGATATCATGATGAGATGATGATGATATCATGATGATGATATCATGATGATGATATCATGATGATGATATCATGATGATGATATCATGATGAGATGATGATGATGATATCATGATGAGATGATGATGATGATGATATCATGATGAGATGATGATGATATCATGATGAGATGATGATGATGATATCATGATGAGATGATGATGATATCATGATGAGATGATGATGATGATATCATGATGAGATGATTATGATGATGATATCATGATGAGATGATGATGTTGATATCATGATGAGATGATGATGATGATGATGATGATATCATGATGATGATGATATCATGATGATGATATCATGATGAGATGATGATGATGATGATGATGATATCATGATTAGATGATGATGATGATGATATCATGATGAGAAGACGATGATGATGATATCATGATGATGATATCATGATAAAATGATGATGATGATGATGATATCATGATGAGATGATGATGATGATATCATGATGAGATGATGATGATGATATGATGATGATGATGATGATGATGATGATGATGATGATGATATCATGATGATGATATCATGATGAGATGATGATGATGATGATGATATCATGATGATGATATCATGATGAGATGATGATGATGATATCATGATGATGATATCATGATGAGATGATGATGATGATGATGATATCATGATGAGATGATGATGATGATATCATGATGATGATATCATGATGAGATGATGATGATGATATCATGATGATGATATCATGATGAGATGATGATGATGATGATGATATCATGATGAGATGATGATGATGATATCATGATGATGATATCATGATGAGATGATGATGATATCATGATGATGATATCATGATGATGATATCATGATGAGATGATGATGATGATATCATGATGAGATGATGATGATATCATGATGAGATGATGATGATATCATGATAAAATGATGATGATGATGATGATATCATGATGAGATGATGATGATGATATCATGATGAGATGATGATGATGATATCATGATGATGATGATGATGATGATGATGATGATGATGATGATATCATGATGATGATATCATGATGAGATGATGATGATATCATGATGATGATATCATGATGAGATGATGATGATGATATCATGATGATGATATCATGATGAGATGATGATGATGATGATATCATGATGATGATATCATGATGATGATATCATGATGAGATGATGATGATGATGATGATGATATCATGATGAGATGATGATGATGATATCATGATGATGATATCATGATGAGATGATGATGATATCATGATGAGATGATGATGATATCATGATGATGATATCATGATGATGATATCATGATGAGATGATGATGATGATATCATGATGAGATGATGATGATGATATCATGATGAGATGATGATGATATCATGATGAGATGATGATGATGATGATGATGATGATGATGATGATGATGATATCATGATGATGATATCATGATGAGATGATGATGATGATGATGATATCATGATGATGATATCATGATGAGATGATGTTGATGATGATGATGATGATGATGATGATGATGATGATGATGATGATGATGATGATGATGATATAATGATGTTGATATGATGATGATATGATGATAATGATAGCATGATGGGATGATGATATCATGATGAGATGATGATGATATCATGATGAGATGATGATGATATCATGATGAGATGATGATGATATCATGATGAGATGATGATGATGATATCATGATGAGATGACGATGATGATATCAAGATGAGAAGACGATGATGATCATATCATGATGATGATATCATGATGAGATGATGATGATGATATCATGATGAGATGATGATGATATCATGATGATGATCTCATGATGAGATGATGATGTCATGATGATGATAACATGATGAGATGATGATAGTGATAGCATGATGAGATGATGATGTTGATAGCATGATGAGATGATGATGTTGATATCATGATGAGATGATGATGATGATGATATCATGATGGGATGATGATGATGATGATGATGATATCATGATGATGATGATATCATGATGATAATATCATGATGAGATGATGATGATGATGATGATATCATGATTAGATGATGATGATGATGATATCATGATGAGAAGATGATGATGATGATATCATGATGATGATATCATGATGAGATGATGATGATGATGATATCATGATGATGATATCATGATGAGATGATGATGATGATGATATCTTGATGATGATATCATGATGATGATATCATGATGAGATGATGATGATGATAATGATGATATAATGATGAGATGATGATGATGATGATATCATGATGAGATGATGATGATGATATCATGATGAGATTATGATAGTGATAGCATGATGAGATGCTGATAGTGATAGCATGATGAGATGATGATGATATCATGATGATATCATGATGATAATATCATGATGAGATGATGATGATGATGATGATATCATGATGAGATGATGATGATGATGATGATATCATGATGAGATGATGATGATATCATGATGATGATGATATCATGATGATAATATCATGATGAGATGATGATGATGATGATATCATGATGAGAAGACGATGATGATGATATCATGATGAGATGATGATGATGATGATGATGATATCATGATGAGATGATGATGATGATGACGATGATGATATCATGATGATGATATCATGATGAGATGATGATGATGATGATGATATCATGATGATGATATCATGATGAGATGATGATGATATCATGATGATGATATCATGATGAGATGACGATGATATCATGATGATGATATCATGATGAGATGATGATGATATCATGATGAGATGATGATGATGATGATGATGATGATGATGATGATATAATGATGTTGATATGATGATGATATGATGATAATGATAGCATGATGGGATGATGATATCATGATGAGATGATGATGATATCATGATGAGATGATGATGATGATATCATGATGATGATATCATGATGAGATGATGATGATATCATGATGATGATATCATGATGAGATGACGATGATATCATGATGATGATATCATGATGAGATGATGATGATATCATGATGAGATGATGATGATGATGATGATGATGATGATGATATAATGATGTTGATATGATGATGATATGATGATAATGATAGCATGATGGGATGATGATATCATGATGAGATGATGATGATATCATGATGAGATGATGATGATATCATTATGAGATGATGATGATGATGATGATGATATCATGATGAGATGATGATGATGATGATGATATCATGATGAGAAGACGATGATGATGATATCATGATGATGATATCATGATGAGATGATGATATCATGATGAGATGATGATGATATCATGATGATGATCTCATGATGAGATGATGATGTCATGATGATGATAACATGATAAGATGATGATAGTGATAGCATGATGAGATGATGATGTTGATATCATGATGAGATGATGATGATGATGATATCATGATGAAATGATGATGATGATGATGATGATATCATGATGAGATGATGATGATGATGATGATATCATGATGATGATGATATCATGATGATAATATCATGATGAGATGATGATGATGATGATGATGATATCATGATTAGATGATGATGATGATGATATCATGATGAGAAGACGATGATGATGATATCATGATGATGATATCATGATGAGATGATGATGATGATGATGATGATGATATCATAATGAGATGATGATGATATCATGATGAGATGATGATGATATCATGATGAGATGATGATGATGATATCATGATGAGATGACGATGATGATATCAAGATGAGAAGACGATGATGATCATATCATGATGATGATATCATGATGAGATGATGATGATGATATCATGATGAGATGATGATGATATCATGATGATGATCTCATGATGAGATGATGATGTCATGATGATGATAACATGATGAGATGATGATAGTGATAGCATGATGAGATGATGATGTTAATAGCATGATGAGATGATGATGTTGATATCATGATGAGATGATGATGATGATGATATCATGATGGGATGATGATGATGATATCATGATGATGATGATATCATGATGATAATATCATGATGAGATGATGATGATGATGATGATATCATGATTAGATGATGATGATGATGATATCATGATGAGAAGATGATGATGATGATATCATGATGATGATATCATGATGAGATGATGATGATGATGATATCATGATGATGATATCATGATGAGATGATGATGATGATGATGATATCTTGATGATGATATCATGATGATGATATCATGATGAGATGATGATGATAATGATGATATAATGATGAGATGATGATGATGATGATATCATGATGAGATGATGATGATGATATCATGATGAGATGATGATAGTGATAGCATGATGAGATGCTGATAGTGATAGCATGATGAGATGATGATGATATCATGATGATGATGATATCATGATGATAATATCATGATGATATGATGATGATGATATCATGATGAGATGATGATGATGATGATGATATCATGATGAGAAGACGATGATGATGATATCATGATGAGATTGATGATGATGATGATGATATCATGATGAGATGATGATGATGATGACGATGATGATTTCATGATGATGATATCATGATGAGATGATGATGATGATGATATCATGATGAGATGATGATGATGATGATGATATCATGATGATGATATCATGATGAGATGATGATGATATCATGATGATGATATCATGATGAGATGATGATGATATCATGATGAGATGATGATGATGATGATGATGATGATGATGATGATGATGATATAATGATGTTGATATGATGATGATATGATGATAATGATAGCATGATGGGATGATGATATCATGATGAGATGATGATGATATCATGATGAGATGATGATGATATCATGATGAGATGATGATGATATCATTATGAGATGATGATGATGATGATGATGATATCATGATGAGATGATGATGATGATGATGATATCATGATGAGAAGACGATGATGATGATATCATGATGATGATATCATGATGAGATGATGATATCATGATGAGATGATGATGATATCATGATGATGATCTCATGATGAGATGATGATGTCATGATGATGATAACATGATGAGATGATGATAGTGATAGCATGATGAGATGATGATGTTGATATCATGATGAGATGATGATGTTGATATCATGATGAGATGATGATGATGATGATGATATCATGATGAAATGATGATGATGATGATGATGATATCATGATGAGATGATGATGATGATGATGATATCATGATTAGATGATGATGATGATGATATCATGATTAGATGATGATGATGATGATGATATCATGATGAGAAGACGATGATGATGATATCATGATGATGATATCATGATGAGATGATGATGATGATGATGATGATATCATGATGATGATATCATGATGATGATGATGATGATATCTTGATGATGATATCATGATGATGATATCATGATGAGATGATGATGATAATGATATAATGATGAGATGATGATATCATGATGAGATGATGATGATGATATCATGATGAGATGATGATGATGATGATGATGATGATGATATCATGATGAGATGATGATGATGATGATGATGATATCATGATGATAATATCATGATGAGATGATGATGATGATGAGGATGATATCATGATGATGATATCATGATGAGATGATGATGATGATGATATCATGATGAGATGATGATGATGATGATGATATCATGATGAGATGATGATGATGATGATGATATCATGATAATATCATGATGAGATGATGATGATGATGATGATGATATCATGATGAGATGATGATGATGATGATGATGATGATATCATGATGAGATGATGATGATATCATGATGATAATATCATGATGAGATGATGATGATGATATCATGATGATGATGATGATGATGATGATGATGATGATGATGATATCATGATGAGATGATGATGATGATGATGATATGATGATGATGATATCATGATGAGATGATGATGATGATGATGATGATGATATCATGATGATGATATCATGATGAGATGATGATGATGATGATGATGATGATGATATCATGATGATGATATCATGATGATGATATCATGATGAGATGATGATGATGATGATATCATGATGATGATATCATGATGATGATATCATGATGATGATATCATGATGAGATGATGATGATGATATAATGATGAGATGATGATGATATCATGATGAGATGATGATGATGATATCATGATGAGATGATGATAGTGATAGCATGATGAGATGCTGATAGTGATAGCATGATGAGATGATGATGATGTTGATGATGATATCATGATGAGATGATGATGATGATGACGATGATGATATCATGATGATGATATCATGATGAGATGATGATGATGATATCATGATGATGATATCATGATGAGATAATGATGATGATGATATCATGATGATGATATCATGATGAGATGATGATGATGATGATGATGATGATGATGATGATGATGATGATGATATCATGATGAGATGATGATGATGATGATATCATGATGAGATGATGATGATATCATGATGATGATATCATGATGAGATGATGATGATGATATCATGATGAGATGATGATGATATCATGATGAGATGATGATGATGATGATGATATCATGATGATGATATCATGATGATATCATGATGATAATATCATGATGATGATATCATGATGATGATATCATGATGATGATATCATGATGATGATATCATGATGAGATGATGATGATGATATCATGATGAGATAATGATGATGATGATATCATGATGATGATATCATGATGAGATGATGATGATGATGATATCATGATGAGATGATGATATTATCATGATGAGATGATGATGATATCATGATGAGATGATTGATGATGATGATGATATCATGATGAGATGATGATGATGATGATGATGATGATGATATCATGATGAGATGATGATGATATCATGATGAGATGATGATAATGATATCATGATGAGATGATGATGATGATGATATCATGATGAGATGATGATGATGATGATGATGATGATGATATCATGATGATGAGATGATGATGATGATGATGATGATGATGATGATGATGATGATGATGATGATGATGATGATGATATCATGATGATGATGATGATGATGATATCATGATGATGAGATGATGATGATGATGATGATATCATGATGAGATGATGATGATGATGATATCATGATGAGAAGACGATGATGATGATATCATGATGATAATATCATGATGAGATGATGATGATGATATCATGATGAGATGATGATGATATCATGATGATGATCTCATGATGAGATGATGATGTCATGATGATGATATCATGATGAGATGATGATGATGATATCATGATGATATGATGATATTAGTGATAGCATGATGAGATGCTGATAGTGATAGCATGATGAGATGATGATGATGTTGATGATGATATCATGATTATAATATCATGATGAGATGATGATGATGATGATGATGATGATGATATCATGATGATGATATCATGATGAGATAATGATGATGATGATATGATGATGATGATATCATGATGATGATATCATGATGAGATAATGATGATGATGATATCATGATGATGATATCATGATGAGATGATGA
Organism: Pelodytes ibericus; assembly: GCA_036172795.1. Taxonomy (NCBI): domain Eukaryota; kingdom Metazoa; phylum Chordata; class Amphibia; order Anura; family Pelodytidae; genus Pelodytes; species Pelodytes ibericus. The sequence continues at coordinate 35,378,587 of CM069867.1, forward strand.
CGATGATGATATCATGATGATGATATCATGATGATGATATCATGATGAGATAATGATGATGATGATATCATGATGAGATGATGATGATGATATCATGATGAGATGATGATGATGATGATATGATGATGATGATGATGATGATGATGATGATGATGATGATGATGATATCATGATGATGATATCATGATGAGATGATGATGATGATGATATCATGATGATGATATCATGATGAGATGATGATGATGATGATGATATCATGATGATGATATCATGATGAGATGATGATGATGATGATGATATCATGATGATGATATCATGATGATGATGATGATATCATGATGATGATATCATGATGATGATATCATGATGATGATATCATGATGATGATATCATGATGAGATGATGATGATGATAATATCATGATGAGATGATGATGATGATATCATGATGAGATGATGATGATATCATGATGAGATGATGATAATGATGATATCATGATGAGATGATGATGATATCATGATGAGAAGACGATGATGATGATATCATGATGATGATATCATGATGATATGATGATGATGATATCATGATGAGATGATGATGATATCATGATTAGATCATGATGATGATGATATCATGATGATGATATCATGATGAGATGATGATGATATCATGATTAGATGATGATGATGATGATATCATGATGAGAAGACGATGATGATGATATCATGATGATGATATCATGATGAGATGATGATGATGATATCATGATGAGATGATGATGATGATATCATGATGAGATGATGATGATGATATCATGATGATGATGATGATGATGATGATGATGATGATGATGATGATGATGATATCATGATGATGATATCATGATGAGATGATGATGATGATGATGATATCATGATGATGATATCATGATGATGATGATGATATCATGATGATGATATCATGATGATGATATCATGATGATGATATCATGATGATGATATCATGATGATGATATCATGATGAGATGATGATGATGATAATATCATGATGAGATGATGATGATGATATCATGATGATGATATCATGATGAGATGATGATGATATCATGATGAGATGATGATGATGATATCATGATGAGATGATGATGATATCATGATGAGATGATGATGATATCATGATGAGATGATGATGATATCATGATGAGATGATGATGATGATGATGATGATGATATCATGATGAGATGATGATGATGATGATGATGATGATGATGATGATGATGATGATGATGATGATGATGATGATATAATGATGTTGATATGATGATGATATGATGATAATGATAGCATGATGGGATGATGATATCATGATGAGATGATGATGATATCATGATGAGATGATGATGATATCATGATGAGATGATGATGATGATGATATCATGATGAGATGATGATGATATCATGATGAGAAGACGATGATGATGATATCATGATGATGATATCATGATGATATGATGATGATGATATCATGATGAGATGATGATGATATCATGATGATGATCTCATGATGAGATGATGATGTCATGATGATGATAACATGATGAGATGATGATAGTGATAGCATGATGAGATGATGATGTTGATAGCATGATGAGATGATGATGTCATGATGATGATAACATGATGAGATGATATCATGATGAGATGATGATGATGATGATGATGATGATATCATGATGATGATGATATCATGATGATAATATCATGATGAGATGATGATGATGATGATGATATCATGATTAGATGATGATGATGATGATGATGATATCATGATGAGAAGATGATGATGATGATATCATGATGATGATATCATGATGAGATGATGATGATGATGATGATGATGATATCATGATGATGATATCATGATGAGATGATGATGATGATATCTTGATGATGATATCATGATGATGATATCATGATGATGATATCATGATGAGATGATGATGATGATGATGATGATATAATGATGAGATGATGATGATGATATCATGATGAGATGATGATGATGATATCATGATGAGATGATGATAGTGATAGCATGATGAGATGCTGATAGTGATAGCATGATGAGATGATGATGATATCATGATGATGATGATATCATGATGATAATATCATGATGAGATGATGATGATGATGATGATATCATGATGAGATGATGATGATGATGATGATATCATGATGAGATGATGATGATATCATGATGATGATGATATCATGATGATAATATCATGATGAGATGATGATGATGATGATGATGATGATATCATGATGAGAAGACGATGATGATGATATCATGATGAGATGATGATGATGATGATGATATCATGATGAGATGATGATGATGATATCATGATGAGATGATGATGATGATGATATCATGATGAGAAGACGATGATGATGATATCATGATGAGATGATGATGATGATGATGATGATGATATCATGATGAGATGATGATGATGATATCATGATGAGATGATGATGATGATGATGATATTATGATGATGATATCATGATGAGATGATGATGATATCATGATGATGATATCATGATGAGATGACGATGATATCATGATGATGATATCATGATGAGATGATGATGATATCATGATGAGATGATGATGATGATGATGAAGATGATATAATGATGTTGATATGATGATGATATGATGATAATGATAGCATGATGGGATGCTGATATCATGATGAGATGATGATGATATCATGATGAGATGATGATGAGATGATGATGATGATGATGATGATGATATAATGATGTTGATATGATGATGATATGATGATAATGATAGCATGATGGGATGCTGATATCATGATGAGATGATGATGATATCATGATGAGATGATGATGATATCATGATGAGATGATGATGATATCATGATGAGATGATGATGATGATGATGATGATGATATCATGATGAGATGATGATGATGATGATGATATCATGATGAGAAGACGATGATGATGATATCATGATGATGATATCATGATGAGATGATGATATCATGATGAGATGATGATGATATCATGATGATGATTTCATGATGAGATGATGATGTCATGATGATGATATCATGATGATGATATCATGATGAGATGATGATGATGATGATGATATCATGATGATATCATGATGATGATATCATGATGAGATGATGATGATATCATGATGATGATATCATGATGATGATATCATGATGATGATATCATGATGATGATATCATGATGAGATGATGATGATGATATCATGATGAGATGATGATGATGATGATATCATGATGAGATGATGATGATATCATGATGAGATGATGATGATATCATGATGAGATGATGATGATGATATCATGATGAGATGATTATGATGATGATATCATGATGAGATGATGATGTTGATATCATGATGAGATGATGATGATGATGATGATGATATCATGATGATGATGATATCATGATGATGATATCATGATGAGATGATGATGATGATGATGATGATATCATGATTAGATGATGATGATGATGATATCATGATGAGAAGACGATGATGATGATATCATGATGATGATATCATGATAAAATGATGATGATGATGATGATATCATGATGAGATGATGATGATGATATCATGATGAGATGATGATGATGATATGATGATGATGATGATGATGATGATGATGATGATGATGATGATATCATGATGATGATATCATGATGAGATGATGATGATGATGATGATATCATGATGATGATATCATGATGAGATGATGATGATGATATCATGATGATGATATCATGATGAGATGATGATGATGATGATGATATCATGATGAGATGATGATGATGATATCATGATGATGATATCATGATGAGATGATGATGATATCATGATGATGATATCATGATGATGATATCATGATGAGATGATGATGATGATATCATGATGAGATGATGATGATATCATGATGAGATGATGATGATATCATGATAAAATGATGATGATGATGATGATATCATGATGAGATGATGATGATGATATCATGATGAGATGATGATGATGATATCATGATGATGATGATGATGATGATGATGATGATGATATCATGATGATGATATCATGATGAGATGATGATGATATCATGATGATGATATCATGATGAGATGATGATGATGATATCATGATGATGATATCATGATGAGATGATGATGATGATGATATCATGATGATGATATCATGATGATGATATCATGATGAGATGATGATGATGATATCATGATGATGATATCATGATGAGATGATGATGATATCATGATGAGATGATGATGATATCATGATGATGATATCATGATGATGATATCATGATGAGATGATGATGATGATATCATGATGAGATGATGATGATGATATCATGATGAGATGATGATGATATCATGATGAGATGATGATGATGATGATGATGATGATGATGATGATGATGATGATATCATGATGATGATATCATGATGAGATGATGATGATGATGATGATATCATGATGATGATATCATGATGAGATGATGTTGATGATGATGATGATGATGATGATGATGATGATGATGATGATGATGATATAATGATGTTGATATGATGATGATATGATGATAATGATAGCATGATGGGATGATGATATCATGATGAGATGATGATGATATCATAATGAGATGATGATGATATCATGATGAGATGATGATGATATCATGATGAGATGATGATGATGATATCATGATGAGATGACGATGATGATATCAAGATGAGAAGACGATGATGATCATATCATGATGATGATATCATGATGAGATGATGATGATGATATCATGATGAGATGATGATGATATCATGATGATGATCTCATGATGAGATGATGATGTCATGATGATGATAACATGATGAGATGATGATAGTGATAGCATGATGAGATGATGATGTTGATAGCATGATGAGATGATGATGTTGATATCATGATGAGATGATGATGATGATGATATCATGATGGGATGATGATGATGATGATGATGATATCATGATGATGATGATATCATGATGATAATATCATGATGAGATGATGATGATGATGATGATATCATGATTAGATGATGATGATGATGATATCATGATGAGAAGATGATGATGATGATATCATGATGAGATGATGATGATGATGATATCATGATGATGATATCATGATGAGATGATGATGATGATGATATCTTGATGATGATATCATGATGATGATATCATGATGAGATGATGATGATGATAATGATGATATAATGATGAGATGATGATGATGATGATATCATGATGAGATGATGATGATGATATCATGATGAGATGATGAAAGTGATAGCATGATGAGATGCTGATAGTGATAGCATGATGAGATGATGATGATATCATGATGATATCATGATGATAATATCATGATGAGATGATGATGATGATGATGATATCATGATGAGATGATGATGATGATGATGATATCATGATGAGATGATGATGATATCATGATGATGATGATATCATGATGATAATATCATGATGAGATGATGATGATGATGATATCATGATGAGAAGACGATGATGATGATATCATGATGAGATGATGATGATGATGATGATGATATCATGATGAGATGATGATGATGATGACGATGATGATATCATGATGATGATATCATGATGAGATGATGATGATGATGATGATATCATGATGATGATATTATGATGAGATGATGATGATATCATGATGATGATATCATGATGAGATGACGATGATATCATGATGATGATATCATGATGAGATGATGATGATATCATGATGAGATGATGATGATGATGATGATGATGATGATGATGATATAATGATGTTGATATGATGATGATATGATGATAATGATAGCATGATGGGATGATGATATCATGATGAGATGATGATGATATCATGATGAGATGATGATGATGATATCATGATGATGATATCATGATGAGATGATGATGATATCATGATGATGATATCATGATGAGATGACGATGATATCATGATGATGATATCATGATGAGATGATGATGATATCATGATGAGATGATGATGATGATGATGATGATGATGATGATGATATAATGATGTTGATATGATGATGATATGATGATAATGATAGCATGATGGGATGATGATATCATGATGAGATGATGATGATATCATGATGAGATGATGATGATATCATTATGAGATGATGATGATGATGATGATGATATCATGATGAGATGATGATGATGATGATGATATCATGATGAGAAGACGATGATGATGATATCATGATGATGATATCATGATGAGATGATGATATCATGATGAGATGATGATGATATCATGATGATGATCTCATGATGAGATGATGATGTCATGATGATGATAACATGATAAGATGATGATAGTGATAGCATGATGAGATGATGATGTTGATATCATGATGAGATGATGATGATGATGATATCATGATGAAATGATGATGATGATGATGATATCATGATGAGATGATGATGATGATGATGATATCATGATGATGATGATATCATGATGATAATATCATGATGAGATGATGATGATGATGATGATGATATCATGATTAGATGATGATGATGATGATATCATGATGAGAAGACGATGATGATGATATCATGATGATGATATCATGATGAGATGATGATGATGATGATGATGATGATGATGATATCATGATGAGATGATGATGATATCATGATGAGATGATGATGATATCATGATGAGATGATGATGATGATATCATGATGAGATGACGATGATGATATCAAGATGAGAAGACGATGATGATCATATCATGATGATGATATCATGATGAGATGATGATGATGATATCATGATGAGATGATGATGATATCATGATGATGATCTCATGATGAGATGATGATGTCATGATGATGATAACATGATGAGATGATGATAGTGATAGCATGATGAGATGATGATGTTAATAGCATGATGAGATGATGATGTTGATATCATGATGAGATGATGATGATGATGATATCATGATGGGATGATGATGATGATATCATGATGATGATGATATCATGATGATAATATCATGATGAGATGATGATGATGATGATGATATCATGATTAGATGATGATGATGATGATATCATGATGAGAAGATGATGATGATGATATCATGATGATGATATCATGATGAGATGATGATGATGATGATATCATGATGATGATATCATGATGAGATGATGATGATGATGATGATATCTTGATGATGATATCATGATGATGATATCATGATGAGATGATGATGATAATGATGATATAATGATGAGATGATGATGATGATGATATCATGATGAGATGATGATGATGATATCATGATGAGATGATGATAGTGATAGCATGATGAGATGCTGATAGTGATAGCATGATGAGATGATGATGATATCATGATGATGATGATATCATGATGATAATATCATGATGAGATGATGATGATGATATCATGATGAGATGATGATGATGATGATGATATCATGATGAGATGATGATGATATCATGATGATGATGATATCATGATGATAATATCATGATGAGATGATGATGATGATGATGATATCATGATGAGAAGACGATGATGATGATATCATGATGAGATTGATGATGATGATGATGATATCATGATGAGATGATGATGATGATGACGATGATGATTTCATGATGATGATATCATGATGAGATGATGATGATGATGATATCATGATGAGATGATGATGATGATGATGATATCATGATGATGATATCATGATGAGATGATGATGATATCATGATGATGATATCATGATGAGATGATGATGATATCATGATGAGATGATGATGATGATGATGATGATGATGATGATGATGATGATGATGATATAATGATGTTGATATGATGATGATATGATGATAATGATAGCATGATGGGATGATGATATCATGATGAGATGATGATGATATCATGATGAGATGATGATGATATCATGATGAGATGATGATGATATCATTATGAGATGATGATGATGATGATGATGATATCATGATGAGATGATGATGATGATGATGATGATATCATGATGAGAAGACGATGATGATGATATCATGATGATGATATCATGATGAGATGATGATATCATGATGAGATGATGATGATATCATGATGATGATCTCATGATGAGATGATGATGTCATGATGATGATAACATGATGAGATGATGATAGTGATAGCATGATGAGATGATGATGTTGATATCATGATGAGATGATGATGTTGATATCATGATGAGATGATGATGATGATGATGATATCATGATGAAATGATGATGATGATGATGATATCATGATGAGATGATGATGATGATGATGATATCATGATTAGATGATGATGATGATGATATCATGATTAGATGATGATGATGATGATATCATGATGAGAAGACGATGATGATGATATCATGATGATGATATCATGATGAGATGATGATGATGATGATGATGATATCATGATGATGATATCATGATGATGATGATGATGATATCTTGATGATGATATCATGATGATGATATCATGATGAGATGATGATGATAATGATATAATGATGAGATGATGATATCATGATGAGATGATGATGATGATATCATGATGAGATGATGATGATGATGATGATGATGATGATATCATGATGAGATGATGATGATGATGATGATGATATCATGATGATAATATCATGATGAGATGATGATGATGATGAGGATGATATCATGATGATGATATCATGATGAGATGATGATGATGATGATATCATGATGAGATGATGATGATGATGATGATATCATGATGAGATGATGATGATGATGATGATATCATGATAATATCATGATGAGATGATGATGATGATGATGATGATATCATGATGAGATGATGATGATGATGATGATGATGATGATATCATGATGAGATGATGATGATATCATGATGATAATATCATGATGAGATGATGATGATGATATCATGATGATGATGATGATGATGATGATGATGATGATGATGATGATATCATGATGAGATGATGATGATGATGATGATATGATGATGATGATATCATGATGAGATGATGATGATGATGATGATGATGATATCATGATGATGATATCATGATGAGATGATGATGATGATGATGATGATGATATCATGATGATGATATCATGATGATGATATCATGATGAGATGATGATGATGATGATATCATGATGATGATATCATGATGATGATATCATGATGATGATATCATGATGATGATATCATGATGATGATATCATGATGAGATGATGATGATGATATAATGATGAGATGATGATGATATCATGATGAGATGATGATGATGATATCATGATGAGATGATGATAGTGATAGCATGATGAGATGCTGATAGTGATAGCATGATGAGATGATGATGATGTTGATGATGATATCATGATGAGATGATGATGATGATGACGATGATGATATCATGATGATGATATCATGATGAGATGATGATGATGATATCATGATGATGATATCATGATGAGATAATGATGATGATGATATCATGATGATGATATCATGATGAGATGATGATGATGATGATGATGATGATGATGATGATGATGATGATATCATGATGAGATGATGATGATGATGATATCATGATGAGATGATGATGATATCATGATGATGATATCATGATGAGATGATGATGATGATATCATGATGAGATGATGATGATATCATGATGAGATGATGATGATGATGATGATATCATGATGAGATGATGATGATGATATCATGATGAGATAATGATGATGATGATATCATGATGATGATATCATGATGAGATGATGATGATGATGATATCATGATGAGATGATGATATTATCATGATGAGATGATGATGATATCATGATGAGATGATGATGATGATATCATGATGAGATGATGATGATGATGATATCATGATGAGATGATGATGATGATGATGATGATGATGATGATGATATCATGATGAGATGATGATGATATCATGATGAGATGATGATAATGATATCATGATGAGATGATGATGATGATGATATCATGATGAGATGATGATGATGATGATGATGATGATATCATGATGATGAGATGATGATGATGATGATGATGATGATGATGATGATGATGATGATGATGATGATGATGATGATGATATCATGATGATGATGATGATGATGATATCATGATGATGAGATGATGATGATGATGATGATATCATGATGAGATGATGATGATGATGATATCATGATGAGAAGACGATGATGATGATATCATGATGATAATATCATGATGAGATGATGATGATGATATCATGATGAGATGATGATGATATCATGATGATGATCTCATGATGAGATGATGATGTCATGATGATGATATCATGATGAGATGATGATGATGATATCATGATGATATGATGATATTAGTGATAGCATGATGAGATGCTGATAGTGATAGCATGATGAGATGATGATGATGTTGATGATGATATCATGATTATAATATCATGATGAGATGATGATGATGATGATGATGATGATGATGATGATATCATGATGATGATATCATGATGAGATAATGATGATGATGATATCATGATGATGATATCATGATGAGATGATGACGATGATGATATCATGATGATGATATCATGATGATGATATCATGATGAGATAATGATGATGATGATATCATGATGAGATGATGATGATGACGATGATGATATCATGATGATGATATCATGATGAGATGATGATGATGATGATGATGATATCATGATGATGATATCATGATGAGATAATGATGATGATGATATCATGATGAGATGATGATGATGACGATGATGATATCATGATGATGATATCATGATGAGATGATGATGATGATGATGATGATGATGATATCATGATGAGATGATGATGATGATATCATGATGATAATATCATGATGAGATGATGATGATGATGATGATGATGATGATGATGATATCATGATGAGATGAGGATATCATGATGAGATGATGATGACATCATAATGAGATGATGATGATTTCATGATTAGATGATAATATCATGATGAGATGATGATAACGTGATGAGATGTTGATAATGATGATGATGATATCATGATGAGATGACGATGATGATGATGATATCATGATGATGATGATATCATGATGAGATGATGATAATGATATCATGATGAGATGATGATGATGATATCATGATGAGATGATGATGATGATGATGATGATGATGATATCATGATGAGATGATGATGATGATGATATCATGATGAGATGATGATGATGATGATGATGATGATGATGATGATGATGATGATGATGATGATGATGATGATGATGAGGATATCATGATGAGATGATGATGATGATGATGATATCATGATGATGATATCATGATGAGATGATGATACTGATATCATGATGAGATGATGATGATGATGATGATGATATCATGATGATGATATCATGATGATGATATCATGATGAGATGATGATGATATCATGATGATGATATCATGATGAGATGATGATGATATCATGATGATGATATCATGATGAGATGATGATGATATCATGATGATGAGATGATGATGATGATGATGATGATGATGATGATGATGATGATGATGATATCATGATGATGATATCATGATGAGAGAATGATGATGATGATGATATCATGATGAGATGATGATATCATGATGATGATATCATGATGAGATGATGATGATATCATGATGAGATGATGATGATATCATGATGAGATGATGATGATGATGATGATGATGATATCATGATGATGAGATGATGATGATGATGATATCATGATGATGAGATGATGATGATATGATGATGATATGATGATAATGATAGCATAATGGGATGATGATGCTATCATGATGATGATATCATGATGAGATGATGATGATATCATAATGAAGATATTATGATGAGATGATGTTGATGATGATGATGATATCATTATGAGATGATGATGATGATATCATGATGATGATGATATCATGATGATAATATCATGATGAGATGATGATGATGATGATGATGATATCATGATGAGATGATTATGATGATGATATCATGATGAGAAGACGATGATGATGATATCATGATGATGATATCATGATGAGATGATGATGATGATGATGATGATGATGGTGATGATGATGATGATGATGATATCATGATGAGATGATGATGATGATATCATGATGATGATGATGATATCATGATGAGATGATGATGATGATATCATGATGATGATGATATCATGATGAGATGATGATGATGATGATGGTGATGATGATGATGATGATGATATCATGATGAGATGATGATGATGATATCATGATGATGATGATGATGATATCATGATGAGATGATGATGAGATTATGATGATGATGATGATGATGATATCATGATGATGATGATATCATGATGATGATATCATGATGAGATGATGATGATGATATCATGATGAGATGATGATGATGATATCATGATGAGATGATGATGATGATATCATGATGATGATGATGATGATGATGATGATGATGATGATGATGATATCATGATGATGATATCATGATGAGATGATGATGATGATGATATC